>SZWC01017760.1:1735-11748 GCA_023375785.1 Penium margaritaceum | reverse complement strand
ATTGATGGTCCCGAGGGCAAGGTGTGTAGATTTGTGAATGCAATCTATGGGCTAAAAAAAGTGCCAAGACTTTGGTACCAGGAGATGGATACATTCATGGCTAGGGAGTCCATGCACTGCGACAACGACCCTTGCATGTATGTTCATGAAAGCGACAAAGGGACCATGTCGGTTGCTTTGTACGTTGATGACCTCATTCTATACTCCTCTTCAACACGGTTGCTAGACAATCTTGAGGGGCAGCTAAGTAGTAGATTCGGGATGAAGGACATGGGTCCTCTTGTCTTCTACCTTGGAATTTCCATCAAGCGCGACAGAGCAGCAGGTACCATGAGCCAAAACCAGACAATACATATTGACTCCATCCTCAAACGATGCGACAGGGCACATTGCAAACCTGCCAGCACACCCATGAGCTCAGAGTGCAAGCTCTCCTCCTCCATGTCCCCATCCAATGAAGTGGAGAAAACTGACATTCTGAGCATCCCATGTATGTCTATAGTCGGCAGTCTGATGTATGCCATGGTCGCCACCCGACCAGATATGGCCGATGCTGTTGGGCAGGTGAGCCACTTTGTGACCAATCATGGTCCACTTAACTGGCAGGCTGTGAAGCGCGTTATGCGCTAGACGCAACATGTGGGGCTCCAGTTTAGAGGCATTGCTGGATCCGCGTCACTCTATCTCATGTGCTACACTGATGCTGATTTGGGAGGGAGTATTGACGACAGAAAATCTACCTCCGGCTTCGTGTGTACGTTGAATGGGGATGCAGTCAGTTGGGCGAGTCGCAAGCAAGAATGTGTATCTCTGTCAACAAATGAAGCTGAGACCGTTGCCTTAGTTGAGGTGTGTAAAGAGATGCAGTGGCTACGAAGCTTGCTATATGAGATGAAGGAACCATAGGCAACGACAACTTTCATCAAGATTTACAACATGAGCACGATTGACATGTACAAGAATCCCGTCCTATCCAGGTGTACAAAGCACATTCAGATCCACAACCACTATGCTCAGGACTTGATCTACAAGTAGACAGTGGAGCTCGAGTATGTTGGTAACAAGTTGAACCGGGCTGAAATGCTTTCAAAGCCACTGGACAAGGATCTCCACCAGGCGGGCAGGCAAGGTATTGGCATGATCAACGCAAGTGATGACAAATGTTGATGGTCGCTGACGCAAGGTGTGAGGGAGAGATTTGTTAAATGGTTTTGTCCCTTGCTCAGTATTGTAGGAGGGATCAGGCATGCTTNGTTGGTTTGTCACCTTGAAACTAAGATGCTTATGTGTCAAGTCCACAGTGCAAGTCTATCGCTAATGTGGTTGGATCAGGCCACCTTACAGGAATGTGCTTTTGAGTTCTAGGACTGGATGTATAGCTGTAAAGGACTTGTCTTGTATGCTCATCAATCAACCCTTTCTTGATGCTCTCTTGCATATTGACAACTTGAGTTCTTCTTGAGATGAAATGCTAAGGTGTTAGTATACTTGAAGGTGAACTTTATTCCTCATTAAGTTTGGTTTGCATGACACATGTCAACAAAGGGAGAAGGTGCAAAAACGTTTGTGAGATTTTTGATTTTATGGCTTCTCTGCCACAGGTGGTTAGCTCAGTACCTAATACTTATGTCTGCCTTCCATTCTTCATTGTTATTCATGCTGGAGATCTGTCTTTCCAACTGAATATGCAGAACAACAGCCGTTCAGTAACATGGTCACAGCCATCTACGACCAGCCAAGGGTAACAAAGAACTCAGCCGATGCCAGGAAGCTCATAGTCATGGCAGACTAGTACCGTGTGAAGGCAGTTGTGCCACAGTGCGTTGACGTACTGTGGCCACCCCTTTTGTGACCACAGGTCCTGAAATCTTGTGGCCACCCCTTTTTTCCTCCTAAGCCTGGGAAAGGCACCTGAACAAGATGGTTCCATCCCCCCCTCCAACCCCCCCCCCTGCCCTCCCATTTGTAGTGGAGAATAGAACGGGATCCATGCATCACTCACGGCCATTTTATGCGGGCCGTTTCTGAAGGTCTTCATGAAACGCTGACCGAATGTTGTCAAGGGAGGTTCAGATCAATTGACATTGGTCGATACAACTCGATATCGACCAATTTGATTGAAGGACAAGTGCTTGTTGTCCCTCAACCTTCTTGTTCCTCCATTAAGTCTAAAACCTGCATTATCAGTCATTGCCTTTTCTGCAAAAGGTTCAAATGCAGTGAAGAACAATAGTCTCTTACTCACCACTGACAACCTTGGCGAACAGTCCTACACGTTCCCCAAAGCGGCGGTAGTTGCTGGCTTGGGCTAGCTAGTTGGTGGGGAGGGTGGCAGAATCCAAAGAGGCATTCCCCTTTCTTTCGGCCCACCAAGGCCAGATGAACACTGGCACTTTTTTTTTTCCCCAGAGTTAGCCCTAGGTCATTAAATGGACCCTCTCAGGCCAGCTGAATGCTGCCAAGTTTGTTTGAGCTGCCTGCACTAGCACTCACAGCCTGGATAGGAGCAAGCGCAATAGTTTAGGTAGTTTAAGCAACAAACGTGGCTGATGGAAGTAAGAAGAGCTTGGCGGAGCCTCTTAGGTCCGGGTGGTCCAGCTGGTTTGGACGGTGTGCTGCAGCAAACAAGCAAATGTGCATGCGACTCGCACTGGCGAGTCTTCTAAGTCTTCTTAGTATTACTCATCGCAAAGCCCCCGTCAGGAAACGTGGAAAATCGCGAGTTACTTGACCCTCCACGACCTTCTGTCTCGTACTTGGATGACTCACCGAGTACCAATACTCGCGAGTTATGCTTAAAAGAACCGATAATTGACGCTCATCCACGTGCATGCGTGCGTCCATGCAAGCGTGCGTGTGTAAGGGCAGGCAGGCTGGTGGCCAGGTAGGCAGGCGGGCAGGGAGGCAGGCGGGCAAGAGGGCAGGTGTGCAACCGGCAAACAAACGTGCTGACGGGGAAACGGGCTGGCGAGCAAACAGGTGGGTGGGCAGGCAGGCGTGTGGGCAGGCGGGCGGGCGGGCAGGCAGGTGAGTTCGCAGGCAAGCGTGTGGGCAGGCGGGCGGGCGGGCAGGCTCCCAGGCCGGCAGGCTTACATGTGGACGGGCACACGGGTGCGCGGGCTCGCGGGTCGGCGACCTTGCAAGCAGGCCGGCTCGCAGGCAGGGCGGCTCATGGGCGGGCGGGCTCATGGGCCGGTGGGCTTGCAGGCGGACAGGCTCGCGGAGTAGGCTCCCTCGCGAAAAGTCTTGCGAGTAGGCGGGCTTATGGACGGGAAGGCTCATGGGCAGGCGGGCTTGCGCGCTCGCGGGTGGGCACGATCATGGGCTCGTGGGTTTGCGAGCAGTCTGTGTCTGTTTTTCTGTCTGTCTCTCTGTCTGTCTGTCTGTCTGTATGTCTGTCTATCTGTATATCTGTCTGTCTGTCTGTCTGTCTGTCTGTCTGTCTTGTTGTACTTCTATGCCCCATGGCCACTGCTATGGCTTGACGGACAGGTTGGGCATGCACTACTCCCTTGGAGTAAGTCCCCCAAAACTTGTTCGTGGTGCAAATCCAAGCGAGACACCAAAAGTGTAGCACAACGGATAGCATGTTGCACTTAGAGAAAACAGGTCTTGCGATCGAGCCTTGATGTGCACAGGAGGTTTTTGACCTTCAACCACAGGGGAAGTTTCTTATACATTTCTCCATGCATGAGGAGAGTGTGCCACTTGCCGGTTAGTGGATGCGCCAATTGGCGGACTGGTGAGGTGGTGTGGAGTGACCACCCCAAAAGTGCCACTACCCTCACACCTTAGAAGCCAGGCCTAGGACTATATGTACCAGGCTCATTCCTCATTCTAATTACACAATGTGGCCTTAGATGCTCCTCATAGAGTTGTCAAACCAAGGAACAGTATAAAGAAGACACTGGTTGGTCTAAGCCCCAGGAGTTAGTCTTTGACTAGCACCTCGCGCAAAAGTGACGAAGTGCTAAGTGGACACAGCTGCTAGCAAGTGATTGCCTAGGAACTGCTCAGTGTGGAACCGTGATCCTGAGGGTGATATCTTCTCCTAGCTGAAATGCTAGGAGCGGACGGCAGGTGTTATTGTGTCGGCCCTGTTTTCTAGTCCGTTTGCCTCAGGCTGATTGACATGTCCGTCTGTCTGTGTGTCTGACTGTGTGTCTGTCTGTGTGTCTGTCTGCCTGTCTATCTGTCCGTCTGTCTGTCTGTCTGTCTGTCCGTCCTTCAGTCAGTCAGTCATGTTGGAGTAATGCTCCTCACCATGGCAGGNACCACAGGGGAAGTTTCTTATACATTTCTCCATGCATGAGGAGAGTGTGCCACTTGCCGGTTAGTGGATGCGCCAATTGGCGGACTGGTGAGGTGGTGTGGAGTGACCACCCCAAAAGTGCCACTACCCTCACACCTTAGAAGCCAGGCCTAGGACTATATGTACCAGGCTCATTCCTCATTCTAATTACACAATCTGGCCTTAGATGCTCCTCACAGAGTTGTCAAACCAAGGAACAGTATAAAGAAGACACTGGTTGGTCTAAGCCCCAGGAGTTAGTCTTTGACTAGCACCTCGCGCAAAAGTGACGAGGTGCTAAGTGGACACAGCTGCTAGCAAGTGATTGCCTAGGAACTGCTTAGTGTGGAACCGTGATCCTGAGGGTGATATCTTCTCCTAGCTGAAATGCTAGGAGCGGACGGCAGGTGTTATTGTGTCGGCCCTGTTTTCTAGTCCGTTTGCCTCAGGCTGATTGACATGTCCGTCTGTCTGTGTGTCTGTCTGTGTGTCTGTCTGTGTGTCTGTCTGCCTGTCTATCTGTCCGTCTGTCTGTCTGTCTGTCTGTCCGTCCTTCAGTCAGTCAGTCATGTTGGAGTAATGCTCCTCACCATGGCAGGAGTGACTCCAAAAAGGAACACCAAAAAGACAAGCCTTAGTGGCTTAGTGGTTAATGGTGTCCACCTCTAGAGGCAGGGGCCCGGGTTCAAGTCCCATAAGATCAATTTCTGCCCTGCCTCAAGGGAGGTGGAAAATAGATGCTAGGAAGCTAGCTCAACCTCTAGAGTTCCTCTTTAAATTTCTAGAAGGCCAAGTGTGGGTCCAGGAAGGTGTCACACCTTCTAGAAGGGATGACTTGTCCTACAAGGCATCTGGAGGTGCCTTGGTCTTCTGGACACCTTCTCTCCTACTAGAAGCAAGCTGAGGAATCTAGGAAGGGGCAGAAGCTTCTAGAGGAGGGAAGGGATGCCTTCCTAGGTGGGAAAAGGACAGTCTACCAAGGGCCACTCTAGAAGCCATAGAATCTGCTAGGAAGCTCCAAATCTGGCATGCTTTGGTGTTCTGGAAAGCTTAGATCAGTGGCTATAAAATTCCACTGCTTGTGAGCCTTGAAAAAGTGTTTATTCCCATTCAATCGAGGCCAAAACCATTTCCTCAATCTCTGACCAGTNACCTTCCCTCCTACTAGAAGCAAGCTGAGGAATCTAGGAAGGGGCAGAAGCTTCTAGAGGAGGGAAGGGATGCCTTCCTAGGTGGGAAAAGGACAGCCTACCAAGGGCCACTCTAGAAGCCATAGAATCTGCTAGGAAGCTCCAAATCTGGCATGCTTTGGTGTTTTGGAAAGCTTAGATCAGTGGCTATAAAATTCCACTGCTTGTGAGCTTTGAAAAAGTGTTTATTCCCATTCAATCGAGGCCAAAACTATTTCCTCAATCTCTGACCAGTTTTCCGCCATCCTTGGAACCAGTTGCCTCCACAGTTTCACACTCTCCAAAAACAGTTGGTGGTGTGAACCAGCCACTGCTAGGGACCCTCCAAGGGGCACACTCACCCTCATGCCAACAATCTCAATCAAAGCGCTTGATCCTTTGAAAGGGATGACGTCACTTTACATTGATTCCAAGTGCGGATTCATCANCTCCTACTAGAAGCAAGCTGAGGAATCTAGGAAGGGGCAGAAGCTTCTAGAGGAGGGAAGGGATGCCTTCCTAGGTGGGAAAAGGACAGTCTACCAAGGGCCACTCTAGAAGCCATAGAATCTGCTAGGAAGCTCCAAATCTGGCATGCTTTGGTGTTCTGGAAAGCTTAGATCAGTGGCTATAAAATTCCACTGCTTGTGAGCCTTGAAAAAGTGTTTATTCCCATTCAATCGAGGCCAAAACCATTTCCTCAATCTCTGACCAGTTTTCCGCCATCCTTGGAACCAGTTGCCTCCACAGTTTCAGACTCTCCAAAAACAGTTGGTGGTGTGAACCAGCCACTGCTAGGGACCCTCCAAGGTGAACTCTCACCCTCAGGCCAACAATGGGTTATGGGCCCACGCCTCTAAGGGGTTCAAAGCCAGCTTGATTTCACGCTCCCAACAGCAAGACATGGCAACCAGCGAGCAAGAGAGCTGCCGCGCTGTCCTTAAGTTTGATGGGACATGCTTTGCCTTGTAGAGGTGGCAGTTTGAGGTCTTCCTCGACGACAAGGGACTGCTTGAGCTCGAAAAAGGTGATGAGACTGCTCCGCTAGAGACTGCAACGGCTGAGTTGAAGGAGGCATACAAGAAGCGCAACAAAAAGGCATTGGCGCTCCTTGTGTCCGCGTTATGCCCACCACAACTTGGGCACATCCAAGGATGCACCCTGGCCGCGGACGCATGGTCAAAACTCTGCTCCATCTACCAGTCAAGCAACCTTGCCAATCAGCTCTTCATCTTCAAACGGCTCGTCACCCTCCGAGCCAACGAAGGCGACAACATCATGGAGATCATGAAGCAGATTGAGTCCCTCGCAGCGGAGTGCGTGGCCACGGGTTGGGAGGTTGACTCTCAGTTGCAAGCTATGATCCTCCTTCTGGCCTTGCCAGACAGTTGGAGTCCCATGATCACAGTCCTTGGTGGCTGGCCTTCCGACGAGCTGAAGTACCCGAAGGTTGCTGAGTACGTGCGCAATGAGTGGATGCGACGTGGCGGTCGAGAGAGTGCAGCGGCATCAACTTCAGCTTACACAGTTCATCCTCAAAGTGTAGGCCGAGGCGACAAGTGGACGGGTGCCAAACAGGGCACTAAGAAGGGTGACAAGAAGGGGGAGTGCTTCAACTGCGGCAAGGAGGGCCACTACGCGCGCAACTGTCCCAAGAAGAAAGCAGATCGGTCGCAGCGGGGTGGGAGGAAAGATGAGCACGCCCTTATGGCGTACAACTCCACCAACTTCAAGGATCCGGGAGTTGCCGTCATCGACTCCGGATCAGGCCGCCACACGCAATGCAACAGGGCGGCATTTGTCACCTACGGCGCCTCAGAGAGACGCATGACGGTGGCCAATGGAAAAACAGAGGTGGCCGCCGGTGAGGGTAACGTCCGCATTGAGTCAATTGTGGATGGCAAACCTGTTACGAGCACAATCCACGATGTGCTGCATATGCCCAACTTTGGGAAAAACCTGCTCTCCGTCAGCCGCCTTACCGACAAGGGACTTGAGGTGCTCTTCACAAAGAAGGAGGCTGTCATCCGCAAAGAGGGCAAAGGTGAGGTGATTGCGCGTGCCAAGAGGGAGGAGGACTTGTACCTGCTACGCGCAAAGATCCTCAGCAGCCGGGCGGGGTCCAACGCCGCCAATCTTGCAACGAAGGATGGAGGAGACCTGGACCTATGGCACCACCAATTCTGCCATATTTCTCCATCTACAGTGAAGGAGATGGCTAAGAGGGAAGTGGTGTGGGGTCTCCAAATCAGTGGCCTTGATGGAACCAAGGAGACTGTGTGTGAGCCATGCATCATTGGCAAATCAACTCGGCAGCCGTTTGTCGCCAAGGGGACGCGTGCATCGACAAAACTGGCCGTGGTACACACAGATGTGTGTAGACTGCTTGAGAGCTCCATCGGCGGAGCTCACTACTTCCTCACATTCATCGATGACCACAGCCAGAAACTCTACCTCTACCCAATGAAGCAGAAGAGCAAGGTCCTTGCGTGCATGCAGGAGTTTGTGGCTGATGTGGAGCGACAAACAGAGTTGAAGGTGAAGGCGTTCCGGAGTGACAATGGCGGTGAATATGCGGGGTGCCTTGGGTGGATGAAGAGTAAGGGGATTGAGTGGCAGAAAACAACTCCACACTCCCCACAGCAGAATGGCGTCGCAGAGAGAGCGAATCGCACAATCCTTAACATGGTGCGATCCATGTTGAGCAACGCCGGCCTTACACAATGGTATTGGGCGGAGGCGGCAAGGACAACAGCGTACATCATGAATCTCATGCCGACCAAGCCGCAGAAGGACAAGGAGAGCAATGCGTGGAAGACGCCAGAAGAGGTGTGGAGCGGGAGGAAGCCGGCGGTGGGTCACCTCCGCACGTTTGGTTGTGTTGCACATGCAATGGTGCAGGCACGTGAGGGACGGAGCAAGCTGGACCCGCGTACCCGCCGGTGTATTTTCCTTGGATATGAGAGCGGAAGCAAGGCGTACCGGCTCTTTGAGCCAAGGAGGCAGCAGATTGTGCGAAGTCGCGACTTCACGTTTGACGAGAAAAGTCGTTGGACAGACAAGGAGGCAGGTCTCCCCAAGAGGGGGGAGTGGATGCCACTCCTTGAGGGGGAGACGCCGGAGGACGTGAATGAGGGTGACATCCTCGCAGGAGCACCAGCCGGAGAGGATCGCCCGAGGGATGGGCGAACGACACAATTTGTTCCGGCCAGTTCGGATGAGGAATCCAAAGCACCGGAGATGGACGTGGAGGTGGGGAGTCGACAGATGTCTCCAAGGTCTCCAAGAGAGGGGGAGCAGGCGCTTGGAGAGGATGGCGCTGAAAGGGGACAGCAACAACAACAACCTCCTCAAGAGCCCCGCACGAGCAGCCGTGTGTGAAGAAGGACAAAAAGATATGATGCCGACAAGGGCATTTGGACTGGGTTCGCGCAAGAGGAGCCTCAAGGAGGCACTGCACAAGAAGGATGGGGCTGAGTGGGAAGGAGCTATAAAATGTAAGCTCGCATCCCATGAGGAGAAAGGCTCCTCAGTTGTAGGTTGAGCATGGATAACTGCCATGGGTAATGCGCAAGGGGGAGATTGTTGGAGTAATGCTCCTCACCATGGCAGGAGTGACTCTAAAAAGGAACACCAAAAAGACAAGCCTTAGTGGCTTAGTGGTTAATGGTGTCCACCTATAGAGGTAGGGGCCCGGGTTCAAGTCCCATAAGATCAATTTCTGCCCTGCCTCAAGGGAGGTGGAAAATAGATGCTAGGAAGCTAGCTTAACCTCTAGAGCTCCTCTTTAAGTTTGTAGAAGGCCAGGTGAGGGTCCAAGAAGGTGGCACACCTTCTAGAAGGGATGACTTGTCCTACAAGGCATGTGGAGGTTTCTTGGTCTTCTGGATACCTTCCCTCCTACTAGAAGCAAGCTGAGGAATCTAGGAAGGGGCAGAAGCTTCTAGAGGAGGGAAGGGTTGCCTTCCTAGGTGGGAAAAGGACAGCCTACCAAGGGCCACTCTAGAAGTCATAGAATCTGCTAGGAAGCTCCAAATCTCCATGCTTTGGTGTTCTGGAAAGCTTAGATTAGTGGCTATAAAATGCCACTGCTTGTGAGCCTTGAAAAACTGTTCATTCCCACTCAATTGAGGCCAAAACTATTGCCTCAATCTCTGACCAGTTTTCCGCCATCCTTGGAACCAGTTGCCTCCACAGTTTCAGTCTCTCAAAAAACAGTTGGTGGTGTGAACCAGCCACTGCTAGGGACCCTCCAGGGTGAACTCTCACCCTCAGGCCAACAAGTCAGCCAGTCAGTCAGTCAGTCAGTCAGTCGGTCAGTCAGTCAGTCAGTCAGCCAGTCAGTCAGTCGGTCAGTCAGTCAGTCACTCTGTCAGTCATTCAGTCAATCAGTCAGTTTGTCAGTTATTCAGTCAGTCAGTCAGTCAATCAGTCAGTCAGTCAGTCAGTCAGTCAGTCAGTCGTGTTGGAGTGATGCTCCTCACCATGGCAGAAGTGACTCCAGAAAGGAACACAAAAAAGACAAGCCTTAGTGGTTTAGTGGTTTATGGTGA
>SZWC01017759.1:33523-44046 GCA_023375785.1 Penium margaritaceum | reverse complement strand
TACATGTATATGTATATGTATATGTATATGTATTTGTATATGTATATGTATATGTATATGTATAGGTATATGTATATGTATATGTATATGTATATGTATATCTATATGTATATGTATATGTATATGTATATGTATATGTATATGTATATGTATATGTATATGTATATGTATATGTATATGTTTATGTATATGGATACGTATATGCATTTGGAAATGTACATGCATTTGCATATGCATATGTAATCATGAATGTATAAGTGTTTGTTTACATGTGTTTGTAGATGTATGTGCATGTAAATGCATATGTATATGTACATGTACATGTATCATTACATGGAAGTAAATATTATCATGTATATTTACATGCCTATTTACGTTTATGTTCATAAGGAAATTGTTTCATTATTATTTATGTGTTTCATCATGTTTAGCTGAAAAGAGGAAGTGAACGATGTGTTTTGCAGTTTATAGGACTGTTTTGTTCTCAAGGTTCATTAGAGTCCATAATAAATGCAAAATCAATAGCAATCCTTATTGTTTAATGCATTGCAACGAATGGGATAGATGAGTGTTTCCGCGGAAAAGTAGGCTGTCACGATTGGAATAATGTGAGGTCTTGTTTGAGTCGCAGCACGTCGGTTGCTGACCACACAATTTGTGTAGTCAACGCAGGGATCGACGGGAGGGCTTGGTTGGCGTAGCACTTTTCTTGATGTAGAGTGCCACAGGTCGTCGATTAAAAACACGGCCAAGCGATACCGGCCGTGTTGTGAGATCCGAACGCGCCCTTTAAACAACTATCGAGCGTTCTTTCTCCTCCCCCCCCAAACACCCCAGTTGTGTTAGCTTCACACGTCAGACGTCGTACATGCGCCGTTCGAGGGTCAGATTATGCTGACATGACTTCCATAGGATCTGTAACACCTTAGCGAAACGACGGCCAAATTCGTAAGACCCCCTCGTCACTTCATTGCAGTAGGTTCGAACAACAATAAAGTTGGCCATATCTGGAAGTCGACCAACAAAGTAGGCCAAATACGACAGGGGTCTAGACTGATCGGCCTCAGACGTAAGAATATTTGAAAATATGGCCAGACTCATAAAATGGCCAAAACGTATCTTCTTGAATGCGCGCTTGTCAAACGAACATGGTTCCGGCTGTTCTGAGGAGTTGCTAGCAACACCGCCTAGAACACCTTGAGCAATAGCTACAAACTCTTGTTAACTTTGAGCAAAAGCGGGTGGCATGCACGGACATGGAGTTGCTGGTACGGAATCGGCATCGGGCAGGCAGAATGCGATGGGTCCATTGTCTTACTACCTGTTCCTACCCCCTTGAGCGTGCATTCATATGAACTAGATTTTGCCGCACGGTCCCTGAATGGAATCGGCCTAACAATCTCCATCATCAATCACTTGCGAATATTGATGGTTGGAACCTCAACATGCGTCCACGTTCGGGAAGAGACGCTCCGGATCTGACCGGCTACGCCAGTCTTCTGACTGGCGATGATAATGATTGCTAGGCGGCCCGTAATACGTGGACTCCATATGTCCTTCAACAAAATGTGCAACGAACTGTCTGATAGTGTCCAACGACCGATTTCAACAACACCCAGCCTCACCCATCATCTTTTAAGCCTCCCGGACGTTTCCTCATTTGGTGAAACGGTGCACGACCACCCTCTTTGTTATCGCCCTCGCCCTTTGCTGTCCACAGTTCTACACGGGAAACGATAGTTGAATGTCATTCTGCACACTACTACCCATCCATAGCTGCCGTCCAGAAACACTATAGAGGACGGAGATGAATTCCACGTCAACGGCCATTCAATTATCATAATGCCACTAGTCTCCATACCAAATAATACTAAAACATGAACCTTTTCAACTTTGTTGGGGTCTTAGAATCCGTGCATGTGGGAAATTTCCACTGTAGAGTGGCCTTGACGGACGAACGCACGGGCGCACAGATGCACGGACAGTTGCACAGACGGATGGACGGACGGACAGACAGATGGACGGACGGACGGATGGACGGACGGGACCGACAGACGGACAGACGGACAGAAGGATGGACGGACAGACGGACGGACGGACAGATGTAAGGGCGGGCGGACGGGCGGACAGACCGATGGACTGAAGGATGGACGGAGGGGTGGACGGACGGAGAAGTTTTGGTGAATGATCAATGTTCACATTTTTGTTTACCTCCCAATACAATTTTGAGTACACAGTTTTGAGGGTGAGGTGATTGGTTATATATGGGCTGAGGGAGGGAGAGGAGGGGGAATCAGGGGTGGGGCAAGCACGACCAAAGGGGGGATGCACGAGCGGGGAGGGCACGCACCGGCAAGAGGGGGAGAAGCAAGGGGCGGGACGGGTACGACCAACGGGGGCATGCTCGGGTGAGGGGGGAGGGGAGGGAAGGAGGATGATGAACAGGGGAGGATACTAGGGAACACGTGAGAGGAAGGGACAGGTGCAAGAGACCCGGCAAAAGAGGCAAGAGGTGGTGGGGCCCCCGCACACACAAGACCGTCGGTAGAGTATGCAATGGCGGAGGCTGGAGGCGGTGGGGTACGGTCGGTGCGGAAGGCACTGTATGTGAGGTGCTAAAAAAAGCGAGCATGACACGACTCTGTAACACGATGCGCAGCTGGATCCCAGAACCGGTGCACGCAAGAGCAGGGAGCGACACCAAGGGTAACGCAAAGACGGCCAGGCAGGTCAAGTTTGCCAGAGCGAGAGGGAGGGGCAAGGAAGACGGTTGCCATGGTTCTCCACACAACGGCCTGGCTGAGATCCGCGCGCCGACTAAAGAACAACTGGAGAGGCATGGTGTCTGTGGTGAGAGGCCCGTGCGGAATCTGGTTCCACACCCAAGTGCGATAATACACAGCCTTTAACCAAAAGCTACGACCGTGCTCGAGAAAACCAGCCTCAGCCATCATAGTGCGGATGCCCTCAATAAGGGTGCGGTTTGTTGGCTCCGCAACCCCATTCAGCTGAGAGATTAGGGGGCGGAAAGCTCATGGACCACGCCCTCACGATCGAAAAAGGCTGCGGTGTCACAGAAAAACTCACGGCCAAAATCAGAGCGAAAGTGGAGAAGCTGATGGCGACTCTGACGTTGGGCAGATGCGTACCAGGACTGGATGGTCTTCGCAACCTCGCTCTTGACGTGGAGGAAGAAATCCCATGTGAAGCGAGAGTGGTCGTCAATGAGGCAAAGTACCTACGTAGCGTTCTCGGTAAGGGAATCATCCTGGAGAGGAACGAGGATGTCGGCATGAACCAGCTGGAGGGGCGCAGAGGCGCAAGAGGGAGAGGATGGGAGAGGGAGGCGATGCATCTTACCAACCGCACAAAAGGTGCAATCGGTAGTGCACGGGGCACGGAATGATGGTCGGACAACCCGTCGGCCGGGCGAGTGCAAAGGAGAGAGGAGACAGCGGAAGTCGGGAGATGACAGAGGCGGCGATAATGAAGATGCGTGTGGGTAGAGCCAGAGAGGGCAACAACATATATGACCAATCACCTCACCCCTAGAACTGTGTGTTGACAAGTGCATTGGAAAGTGAACATATTAGTGAACATGGATTTCTAACAAAAACTAGTACACAGTACATATAATCTATGATAACTGATACCTTATAGAAGGAATGTATAACTGGGCTCATGTGACATGAATTGATGTTAATGATTTTTGAAAAATGTGTGTACACAAGAATACACTTCTTAATGCACCAATTGTCTAGTGTATGAATTTAGGGTGATTAACCATAACTCGGCAACAAGCGCAACAGCGTTGGCTGCGTGGGCCGAAATAGAATGAGGGGCAAGCGCCTGATGAAGGCCCTCGCGAGGGGGGTGGCGACCTCAAAGGACGACACGTCCACTGGCGCTATCAGTGACAATGACAAGACCTAGCACATAGGTAGTGGAGAACCCACACGTGTTGAGCGAGGGGACAGACAAGAGAGAGAAATCAAGGGCCAAAACATGGAGGACAGAGGACAAGGAGAGCTCACTTGCAGGGGACGTTAGACAGACTGTACCAACGCCGAGAACAGGCAAGGGTGCACCATCACCAGTGAAGACAGCCGTGATGATAGAAACGGGACCAAACAATGTGAAGGACTCACAAACAGGGCACATGTGATCCGTGGTAGCCCCGTCAACAATCCAGGACGGGGAGACGACACGCTCAGAGCCAGAGAAAAGGCAATAGGTGGTCATGCAAGGGGTGACACCCGTCGACAGAGGGGGAGACGAAGAGAGAAGAGGAGACAGGGAGGAAGAGACAGGCAAAGCGAGGGAGTCCAACAAAGAAAACATACCGGCACGTGGAGGACCGCCGAGGATACCCTCTGCGAGGTCACTGTGAACCAAAGCGACGATGGCATCCTCAATCAGAGGGAGGGCAGCAGTACCAAGTGGCACATGGCCACCAGGCGGGGCGAGAGGAGCAGCGCCGAGGGGCCCAGGGGGCTGGGCGGGAGCGGCACAACCACGCAAAAGAGCACGCTGGAAGGCAATCCGCTCACGGGGGTCAGGAGCTAGGGGGAGAGGGCAGGAGTCATGGCGATGACCCACAACATCGCAGTTCCAGCAAACTGGAGGGCGACCACCACCGCCGCCGGCTGGGGCCCGGACGACAAGAGTATGAGCGGCTGGAGGGGGAAGGAGGCCAGGGAGACCGTTGAGTAAAACAGGCTCGGCAAGCGCTGCAGCAAGCTGGGAGGCAGTTTGGAACACACGAAGACCATTAAGAAGAGTTGGCCAGATAGCACCAGGTTTTTGATAGGCGTACTACAGGGTTAGGGAAAGAGGGAAGGAGGTGAGAGCACCCGAAAAGGTAGGCCCAAGGCCGGAGACAACGGAAATGACGAATGCGTGATCCGTAAGGGAGGCATCCGCCGTGAGTAGCTCACTTTGGAGAAGCTTAGCGCAACCCAAGTAGGCCCCAAGGGACTCTTCAGGAGGACGGCGGAGGGAACGGAGGTGAGCCAGAAGGGAAGCAGTGGAGCGGAGGGAATCGGAGGAGTAGACGGCAAAAAGGGAGGCCCAAGCCTCGCAAGGACGAGTAGGGAGAGAGGGGGTGGGGGCAAAGCGGTCAAGCTGGCGAAGCGCGATGGTGGGGGCGGCAGAGTAAAGAAGATTAAAAGTTAGAGGCACACGGTTAGGATGTGTGATAGGGAGGGTAGGAGTAGGGTCGTAGTGCTCCCAAAGACTGTGCATGTGCGTCCACGAGACAAAGCGAGCGGACCACTCGCTGAAGGGTGTGTCGGCAGCGTGGCTGGGAGCGGAGGTGAGAGGCATCTGCGACAAGGGCGGGTGGAGGCCAAGGCTGACAAGCTGGGCGATGGCAAGTGTCATGGCATCGAGACAATCCTCAGTCCGGGCAAGGGCAGCAAGAGGGTCACCAGCAGCAGATCCTCTTGCGGCAATAACACCTCTAGCGGGAACAGCACCACTGGCAGCAAACGCATCGCTGATAGCAGTAGCACCCCGGACAGCAGCAGCACCAGCGGCAGCACCGGCGGCAACGACACCATCCGCCGCGATGGGGCCACCGGCGGTAGCAGTACCATCTGCGAGACCAGCAGGGATAACACCACCACCAACACTAGCCGCTGGACCATCATTAATATCGCACGAGGCACCAGCAGCGAACTCGCCGGCGACGACAACTCCACCACCACTGAAAGAAACCACGGCGCCCGGAGCGAGGACGCCACCCAACCCTGTGAGTCCGCGGATGACAAACGCGTGGGGAGGGTGGGCCGCAGAACCACCAAGGGGAGGCGGGACTAGAGAGGGGTTGAGAACTGGACGAGCCGCAAGGGCATCGACACTGAAAGTGGAGAAGAGTGCGTGGGGATGACGAGGAGCGGGCTGCGGGAGAGGAGGTGGGGGAAGAGGAGCACAAAGAGCAGCGAGGGTGGAAGTGACAGTCGCAGCCGTCGCAGACCAAGGCGAGAGGATGTTGCACTCGTCAACAAGGCCAGAGTCATCAGAGGCGGGAGGACTAGGGCACAAGAGGAGGCATCAACGAACTTTGCCACGGCACAGGCAGCTCTAGCAGCTGCCGCGGCTGCCAGAGCATCGGCTAAGCCGAGCTCAGGCATTGTGCCACACGCTGTTCGTGACGGGGCAATTGAGGCGAGAAACAGATGACTACAAGAGGAGCGAGCAATGAGGGGAGATGATGGAAGAACCATGGTGTTTAATGTGTATTAAGGGGTGTGCGTTAGGGAGGGCATGGAGGGGGAAGTAGAAGCGGGAAAAAATACGCGCAAGAGGCCAAGGCAACCGATCGGCCGGCAAGACGCACGAAGCACAAGGCAGAAGGGGAGAAACGGGGGGCGAACCATGGGACAAGAAGAAGAATGCAAAAATGTACATATGACTGAGAGGGAATGCGGGTACGACAAGCACAGGAGAGAAGAGAGAGGACAACGGAGGTGTGAGGAGGGGGGGAAGAGGCAACAGAAGGAGAAGGGAAGGAGAGTGGAGGAGAGGGAAGCGAGGGAAAGATAAGGGGGGCGAGGAGCTGTGAAGGACGGCGAGGAGAGAGGAAGGGAATGCGAGAAAGGTGAGAGGGAGGATAGAAGAGGAGGAACGAGGGAGGCGAAGGAGGTGGACAAGAGAGAGAGAGAGAGAGAGAGAGAGGGGGGGGGAGGGGGAAACAAGGATATGGGAAAAGGGCAGAGGGGGGAAAAAGGGAAAAAGGGAGAGAGGGGCAAGGAGGAGTGTAGGGAAGGAGAGATGGAGAGGAAGGAAGGAAGAGATGAAGAGCGAAGGAAGTAGAGTCGAGACGAAGGGAAAGGGAGGATGGGGAGAGAAGGGAAGGTTCCCACAGGAGGGAGAGGGGAGCCTACGAGGGCGCGGGCAGCAGAGAGGAGTGGAGGGAGACAGAGAGGAAAGGAAGGGAAAAGGAGGGAGAGAGAGGGAGGACAGGGATGGAATGTGGAAAAACAGAAGGGGGAGGGGAAGGGAGAAGGGGCGGAGAGGGGTGAGACAGAGATGGAGCCGGAAGGAGCCAAGTGGAGGAGAGGGGGAAGGGGCGGCAATGGCAAACAACCAAGGGCGCGGAGCACCAAGGAGCAAAATGAGGATTAACGCGACGAGGGGAGGGTTCCAGGGGCCGGAGGGGACGGCAGAGCGGAGGGAGGTGGAGCAACACCATGGGACAGTGGAAGAATGACAGAAGGAGAGGCCAGGAGTGAGTGGAGAGGCAATCGGTGCAACGGACCGAGACGGGACGCCAAGCTAGAGCCGATGGTGTCGATGGAGCAGTGACGATGTCGGTGGGGACGGAGGAGCAGAAACGGTAGAGGAAACGGTAGCCGATGTAGGAGAGAGAGAGGTAGGGGAGGAAGAGGGAGTGGAGACAAGGTTGGAGGCGGTGGGAGGGAGAGATGGAAGAGAAGTAGGGAAGAGATGGAGGAGAGAGGCGGGAGCAAGAGAGCGGTGAGAATGGAAGATCTGAGGGGAGAAGGGGGATGGGGAAGGAGAGAGAGAGGGAGAGAGGGGGGGGAGAGCAAGAGGAAGGGAAGGAGGAAGAGAAGGGAGGGAGGTAGAAGGGCAGAAGAAAAGAGAGACAGAGAGAAAGAGGGACAGAGAGAGGGGAAGGCAAGAGGAGAAAAACCGAGGGCAAGGAGGGCAAGAGAGAGAGAGAGCAATAGAGAGAGACGGAGAGGGAGAGAGAGAGAGAGAGAGAGAGCGATAGAGAGAGGAAGAGGGCAAAGAATTAGAAGGAGCAACGAGAGAGGGGGAGAGAGAGAAGGGAGGAAAAGAGAGAAAGAGGAGAAAATGGAGAGAGAGCAGACAGGGCAGAGACAGGGAGCAGAGAGGGAGAGAAGGGGGAGAGAGAAGAGAGGAGCGCAAAGACTGGAGAGAGGGAGAGTAGAGAGGGAGGACAAGGAGAGAAAGAGAGAGCGAGGGGTGAGAGCAGGAAGCAGAGAGAGAGAGGAGAGAGAGAAGAAAGAGAGAGAGGTAGAGTGAGAGAGTAAAATAGAGCGAGAGTGAGAGAAATAGGGAGAGAGAGGGAGAGAGAGAGAGGGAGAGAGGGAGGAACACAGAGGGGGAGAGTTTTAGAGAGGGAGAGAGACAGCGAGAGATGGAGAAGGAGAGAGAGAGAGAGGTTAGAGAAAGAGGGAGGAAGGAGCAGAGCGAGAGAGGTAGAAAGAGAGGAGGGTGAGGGAGGCAGGGATGAGAGAGAGTGATAGAGAGAGGGAGTGAGGGAGAGAGAGAGAGAGAAAGATAGAGAGAAAAAGGGAGGGGGATAGATGGGGAGAGGGATAAAGAAAGATAAAGCGAGGGGGAGAGAGGGAGAGAGGGAGAATGGGAGAGAAGGAGTGAGTGAGAGTGAGAGAAAGGGAGAGGGATAGAGAGAGGGAGAGAAAGGGATATAGAGAGAGGGAGAGAAAGGGATATAGAGAGATGGAGAGAGAGAGAGGGAGAGAGGAGAGAGGGAGAGAGAGAGTGAGTGAGGTAGAGAGAGAAAAGGTGAGAGGGAGAGAGAGATAGAGGGAGAGAGAGGGAGAGGGAGAGAGAGAAGGAAATAGAGAGAATGAGAGGGAGTGAGAGAGAGAGAGAGTGAGAGAGTGTGAGAGAAAGAGGGAGAGAGAGAGTAAGGTAGAGAAAAAGAGAGGAAAAGAGAGAGAGAGAAGGGGGAGAGAGAGAGGGAGAGAGAGAGAGGAGGCAGAGAGTAGAGAGAGAGGAGAGAGTAGAGAGGGAGGTCAAGGGGAGAGAGATAGGAGAGAGGGGGGAGAGAGGGATGACAGACAGGGTGGATAGAGAAGGCAGGGAAGAAGGGCAGAGCGGAGGATAGAGAGGGAAGAGGGAAGGTGGAGAAGACAGGGAGCAAAGAGAATGGAGATAGACAGAGAGCAGAGGGTAGAGGGAGCAGAGGAAGCATAGGAGAATAGCAGCAAGAATGAGGGAGAGAGGGGAGACAGAGAGTAGGAGAGAGAGGGAGAGGTGAGAGAAGAAAGATGGGAAGGTGGAGAGAAGAGGGATAGGAGAGAGAGATAGAGAAGGGGTGGAGGAGAAGAGCGAGAAGGATGAGGGAGAGAGAGGGACAGAGCAGAGAGGGAGAGAGAGAAGGGAGAGAGAGAGATAGAGAGAGAGATAGAGAGAGAGAGAGGAAGAGAGAGAGATAGAGAGATGGAAGGAGAGAGGGAGAGAGAGGGGAGAAAGGGAGAGATAGAGAGAGAGAGAGCAAGAGGGAGAGAGAGAAAGTGAGGGGAGAGTGAGAGAGAGTGAGAGAGAGTGGGGGGAAGGAGAGAGAGAGAGAAAGACAGAGAGAGAGAGGGGGAGAGATGGAGAGAGGGAGAGAGAAAGAGAGAGAGAGAGAGAGGTAGATAGAGAGGGGGGTGGGAGAGGCGGGGGTGAGAGAGAGAGTGTGTGAGAGAGAAAGAGAGAGAGAGAGAGAGAGAGAGAGAGGAGAAAGAGTGGAGGTAAGCCAAAGAGAGCGGAGAGGGAAGAGAAAGAGAGGAGAGCGAGAGAGATGGAGCAGAGACAGGGGAGTACAGAGAGATAGAGAGGAGCACAAGAGGGTGGGCAGGGGAGAGAGAGAGAGTAGAGGGGTAGAGTAGGGGTGAACAGAGAGAGGAGAAACGAAAAAGAAGAGGGGGGGAGAGGAGGTAGGGAGAGGGAGAGAGAGCGGAGGAGGAGACAGAGGGCAGGGAGGAAGAGGAAAGAGAGAGAGGAGAGGCAGAGGGAGAGAGGAGAGCAGGGAGGAGAGGGAGGAGAGAGAATAGAGGGCGAGATCAGAGAGCAGAGGGAGAGAAGGGAGAAAGAAGGGAGAGAAGGAAGGAAAAGGGGGAGCACAGAGAGGGGAGACAGGGGAGGGTGAGCAGAAGGAGCGGGATGGGAGAGGGAGCAGAAGGAGCGGAGAGAGGGAGAGAGAGAGATAGAGAGGAGAGAGAGAGTGTAAAGGGGAGAGAGAGAGAGCAGAGGGGGAGAACAGAGGTGAGCAGAGAGAGGTGATAGGAGAAAGGAGAAGAGGGGGGGCAGAGGAAGCAAGGAGAGGGAGAGAAAGCGGCGAGGGAGGAGAGAGAGAGAGAAAGCAGAGAGGGAGGGAGCTGAGAGAGGGGGGGAGAGAGAGAGGGGAGTAAAGGGAGAAGAGAGGGAGGGGGGGAAGGGAGAGCAGAGAGTAGACGGAGAAGAGAGACAAGAGGGAGAAGAGAGAGAAGAGGGGGGGGCAGAAAGAGAAGGGAGAGAGAGAGAGAGTGGAGAGGGAGAAGGGAGAGGGCAGAGAGGAAGAGGAAAGAGAGAGAGGAGAGCAGGGAGTAGAGGGAGGAGAGAGAAGAGAGGGCAAGAGCAAAGAGCAGAGAGAGAGAAGAGAGGGAGAACGGAGGGGGAAGATACAGGAGTGAGAAGAGAGAGAAGAGCAGAGAGAGCGGAGAGAACAGAGAGAGAGAAGATGGGGGCACAGAGAGCAGGGACAGCGGGGAGGGCAAGCAGAAGAAGCGAGAAGGGAGAGGGAGCAGAAGGAGCAGAGAGAGAGA
>SZWC01017759.1:19073-29760 GCA_023375785.1 Penium margaritaceum | reverse complement strand
CTTATTTTTTGATAGCGCCATAGCAGAAGGGAGGGAATGAATTTCCACTCTCCCTTGCCTTGGAGGCACCAATGGTGCAAGAAGCAAGGAGAGGAGGTAACAAATCTCTTCTCCCTCTCCTCTCCGGCACCAACAGTTTTAGAAGGAGAGAAAGGAAGGAAAGCTTCCCTCTCCCTATCCTCTCATAAAATGTCAATTCCAGACGGGGAGAAAGGGAGAAAAAATCCCCTCTATTGCTCCTCTTAGGTGTTGAGGGTGCCAAGAGGTGATAGAGGGAGGGAAACTCCCCTCTTTGTCTCCTCTTGATTGTGGATGAAGAGAAGGACGGAGTCCTCCATGACCCTCCTCTAAGCTTTGACGATGCTAATTATGGAGGTTGGAGCATAGATTCCTTTCTCCCCCACCTCTTAGGCATAAAATCCTCAAGTGAGGGTAGGATGGAGCAGAGTGTCCCCCTTCTCTGAGGCTATAATAGTGCCGAAGTTAAAAGAGTACTCATTGTCTTGTTTTCTATGCATGTTCCTTTGGTAGTCCCTCTCTATGTGCGCGACTAGCACAACTAGTGGAGGGATACTAGAGATTTGAAAGGTCATGGTTCTGACCACCAACAAAGATGCCAAGATTTTCATTTTTAAAGGCACATGATAGCTTTCTCACAGAACCAATGATAGTGTTTCACTTTGAACCAAAAATTTACCTTTGTAAAAAGTGGCATGGAGCTCATATCGAGCTCTACAAGAATCTGAGAAGTTTTGAAATTTTATATTAAAGTATTTCCTATTGATGGGAAAATAGGAACACCAAAACCTTTCTAACACACCTTATTATTGCATTAATGAGGTGTGAACATCGACACTTCCCAAATCAGGTCTTTTGACACTAAAAAAAAGTTCTCTGTCTCAAGAAATTTCATAGAAAAGGAATTTCCTTTCCCTTTCATATATTCCACGTGTGTTTGAAGCAGGACCTAGTTAGAACCAAAGTTTTGAGCAAGTTGGTCATATGCTATGTCGCACAAAGTGCTTTAGGGAAAGAATTTAGTTTCCCCAAAGAAAAAAGAGGTCCTTAATTTATTTTTGTTCACACAATTGTACATAAATAGGGAAACTGATGTTTCCCATATCGTGAACAACTCATAGGACATTAGTCTTGCATGCAAAGTGCCAAAAATTTCAAATCAAGTTGAAGCTTAATATTCATCAATGGAAAACCACGTCATGCTTTTCATCACAACACCGCACGCAAGTGATGCTATCGTGAGGGTAAAGACACATTTGTGCAGGTTCTATGTATGAGAAAAGTGCCGATCGCAAAGAAAGACAGAGATGCTTCGAGGCGATAGATAAAAACCCAAGAAATAGTTTTTTCACTGGTTTTCACACAGATAATTGTTGGTAAATACCAATGATACTTTTTTCGTGGTTATTGTTTGCACCAGATTCAAAGGGGAAGTTCCACATCACATGTGATTCCCAATTTCTCTACTACCTAGGATGGTATTTCACGGGTGAAGTGTCGATTAAACCATTGATTTGATGATTGCACATCCAATATGGGCCTTAATCCTCAACAACACTATGGATGCATTAATCGTACACATACAAGCTTTTCCATAGAGAAAAGTGACGGGTGAAATTCATTCAGGATTTTGAGATTTTTTAGTGACACAAGTGGAATGGGCACTTCCAAATGAATTATGGGCTCACTCTAGAAACGAATGTGAGATGTGTGTCAATGCGGATGTAGATTGCACCACAAACGCCACCATCAATACCATCACATATGTGATTCAAGTGTCAATTTCATGAATAAAACAGCGTTGATTGCATGAAACACGAACTTGTGCCGGTTGGATTACTAATGTGCTAGTCACTCCGTTTACACAAATGTTAACATCAAAACACCACAAAAGTCAGTTGCAGATTTGAAAATGGTGTTGCTTGCACTATGGACATGGAGGGTTGGATGCCAATGTGTCGCACATGCTGAATGCATCACAGATAACAATGCCAAAATCATCATGGACATGGCTATCGATAGGAATAGCCATGTCATAGTTTATGGTATGGCACATGCATAGGTGCTGATTGAACGCATAAGTGGGTGTGACATTCCACAATATGCACTATTCCTACTTGTGACGTACCACCATATCAAGGTGTGTGATCTATGCGCAACGTTTTTGTAAGGGCAAGTAGTCCAAGTGCATTCTTAAATGGTGTACAAAAACATCGTTTGATGTTTGACACCTAGACAATCTCGAGGCTGGTTATACTACGAAAGTCCTTATTTAAGATTGGCACATGTGTCAGGAATGCATGGAACACAACAATGATGATCCAACATATGCCTAGATGGCATAACAACTGGATCAATATTGGTTGCAATGTGCCTTTGCTTAGACACCACAAAAAATCTTAAAGAGATTGAGCAAAATGTCAGCAGATTAATCACATGTTAATGGGAGGACTTCATCAAAATTGGACTATGTAATGATGGAAGGACTCCCTTGTACCCACAGACTGAATGCAAGAACATTTTTTCATCAACTCCTAAGCATGCACGACTTGCATGAACAGAGAAGGGCAAGAGGTATAACTAAGTACCGAAGGCATCCCTCCTTTCCGTGGATTGGGGAATGCGATATATTCCATTACAATTTAGTTATGTGAAACTAGGTACATGTAAAGCATGGGGAACATGCACAAAATGCATGAAAAATATGCCACTAATTTTGGTGGGTCAATCACAACATCAATTTACGATAAAATGAAAAATCACACTACTTTTGTCTCATTTGATTGGAAAAACGACTTCAATACCATCCAATGGTGACAAAATTTGGCCAAACAATGTTTTGGGTCCACGACTAGATAAGGCAAAAAAAGTCACATGTCCATTGCCATTACGTTACTATGTTTAAAAGAAAATGAGAATCTCTTGCGTATTTTCTTTGAAGCTTTACAACCAGTGTAAACATTTCCTTCTAATACTTGACGGCTTTAAGTAATGTAGATGAATGTATCCATACATGAAGCAGGTACTCCACATCTTTACCCATGCCTGATGCGAACATTGCTCTGAAATTACACGGGTCAAGAACAAGATTTTAAGAGAAGAACTTTATGGCGGAATCCTTGACACTTAATTGCTTGGTGAGTGATGGATGTGATACCCGATCAATATCATTAGTTTCAACAAGCAACACTGTATTACAAAGGAAGAAATCCCTACAAAACTTAGAATGAATCAAAGAGGATAGATGATGTCCTATTCCCTAAGTATGAATTGATTTTTTGTAGTGTGCTAAAATGATGTCACGTGCCATCACGCATGGTTGATACAACATCAAAACACATGGATACCAAAAAATTGACACTTTTTCCCGCATGCAACTTGTCATAGAATGTGTTGAAGGAAAGCACATGAACTTAGATATTGTGATGTACGCTCTTCTTCATTCTATGAGAATTTCACGTGAAGGTGTTCACAGATTCTCAACTCCACCAAGGTATTTCCATGACACAATAGAGATCTCATAGTTTTAAGACAAGCTAACGAGGACGTAGTTGATAACTCAACACAGGCTAGGTGTTATGGTTAATCATGCAACTTTCAACACTATGCAGCCTATGTATGAAGCATGTTCCATACACCTACTTCTAAGAAGTTTACTGGTGTGCATACACTTGTTCAATCATATCAAAGGCAGTGTAAAGATTACAATGTTTCAAGAAAAAACAATATAATATAAAATGTTTGGTTTTGGTTAAGGTTTATACATTATTTTGTTTTTGGAATTCATTTCCGTTTTAGTGTAAACATATTTCCTGAAAAAACTGTATGGGTAGTTTGACTATCCTATTCTAGATCAAAGTCCACCACGACCCATAGAACCAGAGCGTACACTAAAGAAGGTCATTCATCTTTATATTGGAGATTTTGATGGCTCGCTTTTGGCATTCACACAAAATGTTTCACCTCAATGATGTCCCACCGTCTGAACTCTTTGGGTGTATGAAGAGTGTGTATTGGGAAGTGTGTTTGGAAACCGCAAAAATGTGCAACTAGTGATTCAGTAGCTCTCTCTCAATGAAGTCCCCCCCTCCACATAACTGGCTAAATGTATCTAGTGGGTGTAACAATGAGTGTATAGTACACATGCATAGAAATGTAGACTAATGTACAAATTAACTTGTGTTATACGTTGACCCACCTCCAATGCACTCTCCATTACACCGTATCAATACAATTTCGACATTTAGGGGGGTGGGACGGAGGTCGGGACCCCCCCCCAAAATGCAAGTGTGTCTAGGAATTATTGTTTATGGTGTATTTGATACATAGACTCAAGTATACACAAGTCTAGCTGTTACAAAAAGATTATTTGAAAATCCATAACCCTTTGATGGTCATGAAACAACAACATTCGTAAAGACAATCTACCAAGTTTCCAAGATGCAATCTCCCTCCCCAAATTTGGTCGAGTGTATTTGGGGAGTGTAGTGGGGATTGTATAGTGCAAATGCAAAGAGATATACATTGGTGTGAAAAAAACGTATGTATTAGGTTGAACCTCCTCAAGATACACTCCTCAATAAACTAATACAATACACGTCTGACACAGGGGGAGATGGACGTGGGGACACCTCACCTAGAATAATGCGATATTGTATCTGGGAACTGTATTGGTTATTGTACCTGATAGACAATGTTAGAGATACTCAAGAGTATCGCTTATAAATATATTTGGGATAGCTTAAAAGCCACATTTCTTGCTAAAAGTAAGGGAACATGCCGGGCTATGTTACGACTTCCACACGTTCATGTATCTTGAAAGGAAATTGAGCAACGTAATTTTGCACATGGGAATTTCATCATTCCTTACTATAAAAATTCAACTTAAGACGTTATTTGAGACATTTATATCAACCATGGAGCAACATTGTTTTTTATACATATTCATGATTGTACTCATCATTGGAGTATTATTCACAGTTGATCATCTGACGAGTGACAAAATATTCGAAACATTTCCTCTGTATTTTATGAAGCAAGATGTTCAGTATAAAATATTTAAAGATTACCTTAGGCCAAATTTGGGTCAAGAAGGCTGGTCACATAAGTTGTGCAAATGGATTTAAACATTGAAGAAAATACTTGAAGCTGAAAGTAGCTTGCCAAAAAACACTCATGTTTTCAAATTCCTTATATTTTGGGTTTTGAAAACCACTTTTATTGAGATTTATTATATTTCAGCCAAGTATATTATCCTAATTTGAATGCAACCATAAAATATTAAAGGAGATAAAACTAAAGAAGCATTTAACTGTTAAATAATTCTGTCTATTTGGATTTGATCCTTACAATTAAGAGACTTAGTAATATGATGAATCAGATCTGTAAATTGTTTTGCTTGAGGTGTTGTAGCAATGGTCCTTCAAGAAACTCGTAGTGGAGAACAACCGCTTGTGTATGTAAATAAAGTTGCACTTTCGAAATTTGAACTACGTAATACACAAGAAAACATATTTTCAGCCCATCATGTGATCTTAAAGTGGTATTGATTTGATGGTGTATTCTCATGAATAAACACCATGGTGGAGAATTCCTTCACACATAGCCATGTCCGAACCTCTTGAAAAGCTAAATGATTTAACCAGGTAGGTTCTTTGAGTAATAATATCAATTGAAGAACCAAGATTAGAGCACTTATTGTAAAATGAGAATCGTACCTAAGAAGGCAGTCTCCAATGGGTTGTAAGGTGGGTAAAATATAAAATAATACAATTTTCAAACTTTTTTGAGCATATTGGCGATGATGATTCAATTTCGGAGTAATGTTTCACCTTATGCATGAGCTTCATTGCATTCCATTGGGAATATGATACAAAACTAGGTGAATTAGAATATGGCCACCATTAGACGCTAACAAAGTTTGCAACGCGACATCCTTGGGACAAGATTCTAATTCAGACATATCACATGTCTTCAAGTGATGTGTCAAGAGAAGCCAAATCCGAGGCTTTGCTCCAAAAAATTGTATCAAAATTACAAAAGTTGGAAAAATATTTTAAATTGATGCCAGTGTGGGAAAAAATAAAACGGGGCTTGATCCTTTTTTGGATTTATCAATTTCCAAATTTGTACCATTTCTTCATGAAGAAAGAAATCTCCAAGTCAAAAAGAATTGGGGCATGGAAAAACACTTTAAAATACATATTATTATTTTCTGAAAGCGGCAAAATGTTGAATGTTCACCAAAAATGTTTTTGGGAAATGATGATGACTCATTTTTGCACTTATGTCCTTGTACGGACGACCTTCCATCCTTGAAACGACAAGTAGTCTCCACGAATGAATCAGATGCTAAAATTTACTTCAATAATGTGTAGCTCCCATGCACTAGAAAGGGGGTCAATATACTTAGCACCAAGCTCATATACGGGTGTAGTGAAGTGAAGCGTTTCATTGGATGTTGTAAACGACAAACCATGTTTATTTTTCAAAAGATAAATATACATGGACAATGTTTTTTGTGTTAAAAATATGGATATATCTTCTGTAGAGTTCAAGATGAGACTCACAACACTATTCAAAACGTCGAAATGACAACAAAGGGAGCAATGGAAAAATGTGGGATGAATAATTTCAAGTTCCGCATCATTGATTGTGTCATTTTGATCTTAGTAAATGTGAGTTTTTAAGGACGTTAAATTTTCAAGGACCACACCTATTTATTTTTTTTCATTTTCAATCAAGGAAATGAATAATCATGCATTTAAAAGGTTGCCCTTATTTACATCCCAACTATTTATTGTGTGCAAAGATTTCGTCAACTGAAGCTTTTTCCAGACTCAAACCGAAATCTCCCTTGAAAAGTAACTCTTCTAGCACTTGATGAGGCAAACGATGGCAAGGAGTACGAAGTGAAACATATTCCTCAACATGTTTGAGGAGAAAAACTGAAACTTTATCTTGAAATGCTAGTGGTTTGTAATTTTCTAAAATAGATTGAAGTCGTAAAACCTCCCATATGATGTGAAGAAATAACATTAAAGATGGTATTGACTTACATACCATAATTGAGTGGGATTCGTCTATTAAGAGGGGGGAATGTTTTTGTCCTTGAGGCACATGAGTCCTTCAATTCTGTATTTTGTAAGGGGTTTTCCTTAGCTTTATACACAACACATGTTTACTTTTGAATATCCACAATATTTTGTTAAGGGAACGTCAAATGATTGGCTTGGGCGTTTTTTGTTGAGTTTAAATTTTGTTGGGACATGTTGCACCTTCCAAAAAATGTCTCCGTTAATATCACAAAGAGAATCAGCAATTTTACCTTTGTTTCATCAAACTTTTCATGGCGCTCGACATGTATAAAGACATCATTAGATATTCTCAAAACCTGTCGACTTCTTGGTTGTGTTTTTTAAGCAGCCCATTAGTGTGGCATTGCATGTGTTGCTTCAGTTATGGGGTGAAATTCCAGATTATGCCTCATTCTTGTTTCTTGAATGGTGTATTCATGACAATATTCTTGCAGTATGCTAACTGCAACCATTAGATTGCCCATTTCAACCCATTCGTTCATTCATCTTTCGCTCCGTAGCCTGTACATATCCACTTTATATGTTCCACTTGGTGTAGAATGAACATGATAACTTTAGAATGTTACAAAATATGTTTTATTCTTGGTCAACTACACAAGAAAACATGTATCTTTCGTTCATTTAGAAGGGCTCGCCTGTTATATTGTGTATCCCACTTGTTTCTGACCGTCATGAAAGAAGTTTTGGCGGATTGGATTTTTAGGGGAATCGTCCTCGTTTTTTTGTGATTGAAACTCCTAGGCCTTGCTAGTGCAAGGTCTGGGAGGAGCCTCAACTATAGTTAAAACCCACAACCTTTGAATGTTGGAATCTTGGGGATTCGCTTAAAACTATTGGAAGAGGGGATTCGTTGAAAACTATTGTATAGGGGGGATTCGTTGGAAACTATTGTAACGAGGGGACTCGTTGGAAACTGTTGTAACCGGACTTTTCTGTTTTTGGGTCCTGAAGATGTCCTCCCACTTGGCTCCCTTCCAGAAGCTTCTACTTTGTTGGCTGTTTGGTCCGCTCCGCTTAGATCCGATTAGCCGTCGGCGAGTTCAGCGCTCGAGGTTTCATCCAGGATGGAACTTCTCAGGAAAATACTGGCTGTCAAGACGGGCGGTCTGTTTTCGCGGTGTGAAAAATGCCAACAACCGCATCCAACGACCACCTGCCGCACCCAAGGATTCCATGCGCACACTCGATCTGAATGATGTCGTCATCCGAGCAGAACGTTCCGGCGTTCAAATAGGAAGCCACGTGAAATCCACGAGACTACATTCCATGACATGCGGCATGCCAGCCGCCGCAACCCCAGCCAACCGTCACTTCGGACAACGCATTCAAAACGCTGACTCATTGCCCAACGCCGTCCAAGGTCGCGGTCGCGACTGGATAGGCATGCTTTTTCCTGCTTTGGACAACGCATTCAAAAGTCTCTCTTTCATCCTCCTGCTGCGCACATTTCTGGACATCAATTTTGCTCTCGTCGTCTTTCACAAAACACAAGCTGTGTGATATTCACGAGGGACCGAACCGGATTGTCTGGCTCACTCTCGAAGTGGGAAACGATGAAAACATGATGGTGACGTCATTTGGAAGTGGCCAGTTTTTCATGCCCACCTAGCCGCGGCCCAAGGGAAGTGGGCGATAGGGCAGCCAAAGGCATCCATGGCGGCTGCCGAAAAAAGGCGCCGTGGTCGTTTACTTCTGTTCCTCTGCTTGCCGTGCCCCGTTTATCCCTCTCTGACATCTCTGATTCAACCCTCACAATTCCTTCTCCATTTGAAGACCAGCCCTCTGCGCACTTGGTACAGACGACTCGAGGGTTTCGGCGTCGAGCCAGATCTCAACCAAGGGCCCACACCTGGGGGCTCAGGAGGCTCGAGACGAGCAATGTTGCACAGGCCGGCAGCGCTGTCACAGCAAAGAGGAGAGGGCCTGTCCTTCATTGAGTCCCACAGTACTCAGGGCGTGTTTGGGTGTCTCTGAAGTGGACTCCGACCTCGCAGTGGACTGCGGATTGACCGCTAACGGACGCCTTTTCGACGACCGTCATTACAAGGGCCGCGGTCGGCAGCACCACAGTCCACGCGCCAGCGAGTCAACGCGGCCGGACGACATCCTCAGTGGTAGTTCGAGCATCTGTCTGCAGACAACAGCGTAAACCGGACTGCGACGTCCCCCGTCGCAGCTCACTGCGACGTTGACGTCCGCTGCGGAGACACCCAAACACACCCTTAGGTTTCGAAGTCCTGGGTGTCAATGCGGCAGCATTTGGAGTGGGAAGACACGAGGGCACGTCTGATCTGCTGCCTGAACCGGACATAGACCTCCACAAGCGAATGTCTGCTGCCCTGTCGGATACACCGCTGGCGTCAGAGCTAGGCTGACCATCGCCTCAGCTCTGTCTGAGCGAAGACTGCGGGGGGCGTGAGCAAAACTGGAGCGAAGGGCTGTCGGGTCTCTCAACCGAAGGTAGGAACTCAACAGCTGGGAGACGCTCTTGCAACTGGCGAGCTTTCTCACTTCGAGCCGCTAAGCCTGAGGCCTGCTTCAACTTGTAAATCTAACAAGGCTCTCTCCACAAGTTGTCATCGGCACAGCGCAAACTTCAAGTCGCAGCAGTTTCTCCGTCCACGCGAAATTTCCTCTCGAGAGCAGTGGGAGACTCATTTCTCGATCGTCGGCCGTGGCTCGTCAAGCGGGTCGTGCCTAAACCTAAGTTTCGGTCCGCATCTCCGGCGTGCGTCAAGGCCTGAACCGCCCACCACCTCAGACAGGAGGACTTGGCGGGACTCCCTCCTGCCAACCTCCCAACTCAAGCTCCCCATCTTGCCCCCCCTACTCTGCGATTTGATCTGGCCAGGAACACTCTCCTGTCCTCCCTCCTCTACATCTGTCGCACACTGCAATGGCTAAAGCCGCTGATGACAGACCCACTCTCATACTATTCTCCGAACCCGCATCCACAAACGCGGTCGCCGCTTCCGCCGCTTCAGTTGCAATTAACAGCACCATTTTGTCCAGCATCACGAAGTCTGACAATGACTTTGTTGGTCAAAGTCATTCCGGCAATGCGCATCAGCAGAGCCAACAGGAGCAGGTATCTCAGACAGCTTTTGCCGTCTGCAATAGTCTCGTGGGTGCCAGTTCCTCACCTGTCGTCAGCAGTGCGACTGCTGCTGAAAGCCACCGGCTTGACATCTTTTACAAACTACAACAGCCATCCATGCTGCTGCTTTGGCAGCTGCAGCGGCAGCGGCAGCGGCAGCCATGTGTGCAGGAGCAGCAGCAATGTCAGCAGCAGCAACAGCAGCAGCTGCAGCTACAGCATCACCAGCAGCAGCAGCAGCAGCAGCAGCAGCAATCGCCCCAGAAGCAGAAGCAGCAGGAATTACTTCTACAAAGATCAATCAATTATATTCGTGACTGCCAAGGTGAAGACCCCATGAATGGCAGCGATTGTGCAAGAGGAGGCAGTAATGCGATTGGAACTCCTCATCTCAGCATCTTGAACGCTTGTGCTTCTGCTGATGACGGCACCTGTGATTCACACGGAACCAGCACCTGGACGCAAGAGGTAGCCC
>SZWC01017758.1:38330-59360 GCA_023375785.1 Penium margaritaceum | reverse complement strand
ATCCATATCAATATTCATTAATTTGTATATAAATGTGTTTATGGTTTTGTCAAGGTATCCATGTTTATCCTTTTCTCAAATTGAAATGTTTATTGATAGTAGTTCTTAAATATTCATTCTCTATTTTCTATAGGTATTGTTATTCGAAAAATGATTTAATGAGATGGAAAATTGTATGGTGTCTTATGAAAATCTCAAATGCTTTTTTAAAATGATCCATGGGCTCTTGTCTCCTTTTTTTACCTTAATTTTCTTTTGTTCCAAGGTTTCCACTCGTAGGTTAATTGGTCCTTTTCAAGTAAAAGTTTTTCCTTTTCTTATGATTTCATTCTATTTTTCCCTATAAATGATAAAGGTGCGTTTTTTTTTCTGTTCTATGGATTTTATCTTCCTTGATTTTCTTTACTTTAGCTGTTCTCACTTTTTGACCCATTGTTCATTCCTTTTATGTTTTCTTTGCATTGCCTTCGTCAAGGTTGTCAGCATGATGTTTGAGATGACTCTAGATTTCACCCATGGCTTCTTAGGTAATCGATGTACGGATGTGCAGGCGGCTTTGCCATTTGTTTTTGTGTGCGAACTGCTGTCCTCCACGTACTTGGATCGTGAAATCGTTTCTAATTTGTAGAAAATGTTTTGAATTCTTTGAGTATAAACTTATGCGTGCTTTCTTCATGATTTCCCTTCTGAAGATTTCATGTCCGCGCGCGGGCCCTTAGGCTCTAGCGTTGAAAGGCGAACGCTTGCGCCTGATTTACTACGCGCTTAGAACGTTCTATTCGTTAGGGCGCATGTATGCACACGTCTTCCGGTTAGCGCTCGTGGATTAAGTCTTCACTATTTCGTGTTGGAATCTCCATGTTCACACTAAAGCCGACTGACAGCCCGGACTTATCTCAAGGGGGAGCTGAAGAGAAACAGCTTTTCATTTTTCTTTCAAAATCAACACTAAAGTGGTAAAAGGCCTCCTATTGACCATTCCAAAATTAGTTCTTAGTGAAACACAAGAACCTAATACAAAATCCTGGGACCAACAAGAAAATGTGGATGTGACTAGGATTCAAAGGTAGGGTCAAATCAGGCAGTCTGGATAGTTTTATCCAAAGCAAGAAGTAGTTGCAAATAAGTTTCCCTCCAACCATTCTGACTGGGCATTAGAAATCAAAGTTAGAATCATGTCGGGTGAAACATAGATGTGAACGGGTAAAATTCCTTCAATGGTCAAGCACAATTGTACATGAGTTTAGGACACTAATGTTTTTTCTAATTTATTCAATAACCAGTAGCACTTCAATGATGTGTCAAAACCATCTGATGCATATACACATGAGCAAAATAAGGAATGAGGCATACCTCAGATCTAAGTCGTTTGAGTTGAGCTACGTGCGCTATGTTGCGTAGTGAATGGCTCCTTCCATAAATGCTGCCAAGAAGTCGGGGGGTTTCGAGAACATCAAAACGCTTCTTTGTAGCATCGTTGAGAAATCGACAAAAATTATCATAACATTGTTACGGTTGGTGATGATCCTTTTGATAGTTCTTGAAAGTAGTTTAAACTGTCCACAAATTTTGAACAGAAACACTAAAAATTGGGCACTTGGCAAAAATACCCTCGATGATTAGCGTTACAATCTGGAGGTCATGTGTGGTGAACGATGAATGTAAGGACAAAAGTACATTAGAGACGTTGTAGTACCCCCCTCCCCCCNGAGTGTGCACCCTGGAGGGTCCCTACCAGTGGCTGGTTCACACCACCAACTGTTTTTGGAGAGACTGAAACTATGGAGGCAACTGGTTCCAAGGATGGCAAAATCTGGTCAGAGAGTGAGGCAATAGTTTTGTCCTCAATTGGATGGGAATTAACAGTTGATCAAGGCTCACAAGCAGTGGCATTTTATAGCCACTGATCTAAGATTTCCAGAACACCAAAGCATGCCAGATTTGGAGCTTCCTAGCAGATTCTATGGCTTCTAAAGTGCTCCTTGGTAGGCTGTCCTTTTCCCACCTAGGAAGGCATCCCTTCCCTCCTCTAGAAGCTTCTGTCCCTTCCTAGATTCCTCAACTTGCTTCTAGTAAGAGGGAAGGTGTCCAGAAGACCAAGACACCTCTAGATGCCTTGTAGGACAAGTCACCCCTTCTAGAAGGTGTGCCACCTTCCTGGACCCTCACCTGGCCTTCTAGAAACTTAAAGAGGAACTCTAGAGGTTGAGCTAGCTTCCTGGCATCTATTTTCCACCTCCCTTGAGGCAGGGCAGAATTTCATCTTGTGGGACTTGAACCCGGGCCCCTGCCTCTAGAGGTGGACACCATTAACCACTAAGCCACTAAGGCTTGTCTTTTTTGGTGTTCCTTTTTGGAGTCACTCCTGCCATGGTGAGGAGCATCATTCCAACATGATAAGCCGTCACATCGCGAAACAAAATGAAACGTAGGTCAATGCCAATAAAAAGAACCATCAATCTGATGATCAACGTCCCATAAGTTGTCGTAGGGCTCCTCGTTGTTGTGCAAGCCATCGTAGTCCCGCTATTTGACTAAATACTCCATTACTGTTCCACAATGGTGGTGTTGAAAAAATCCTCGACAACGTACTCCGTGACCTTGTCCATTGCAACAGAGGTGGTGTTGGTCTGTCTCTGGGGGAAAGTGGTGGCTAAACTGGGTCCCACTAAACTTTAATACTGATCATGTGCATGATCAGGTGGATAGCCATGGTGTCTAGTCATTGGAGTTTTGCGACGAATGGTTACCGCATCTCCTCGATGATGAGCGGCCCCAACCACTTAGGTTTAATTCACACGCAATCATGCCCTCGCATGTCAAAGGACGTTTCTCGAGCTGAGTGCGATGCAATCACCGACATGGAAATCAGTGTTCCTCTTATGCTTGTTGGTTGCTTGCATCATAACCGCTTGTGTCTTTAAAAATGTCTAATGAGTCTTGTTGTAAATGCTTTGGAAGTCTCTTTGATGTGTGTTGACAGCCAATATGTCGCTCTAACTCTGTAGAACTGTCAAAGTTGAGGAGAGTTTTCCATAACCACCCCAAACGAGAGTTTTCCAAGTGCCGTGGTTGTTTTGGAGTGGTCCGTAGCTTGAACAGCCAATGAGTTTCATTTGGTTCACACAATGTTGGAGCGTCTCATTGCTACGCTTAGTCTACCCGTCAGTGTGGGGATGGAAAACCGTAAGTAGCTGGATCCAACTACTATAGCAAGCCATCAACTCTTGCTAGATCTTTTTGTTGAACCTCCTTTCCATACAGAGTAGGAGGGACCATCCCTCTCGCAATCCACATCCCCTCGTTTTGAGACTGATCTTGAGCCCCTCACGACAAAGACGTGATTTCTTCTTCTTGCCGCTGTGTCAATGGCAGTGCCAACTCACGCTACACTGCTTGGCTAACACCGCATCTTGTGTATCAGCAATGGCGACTCCCTCAGAATTCTCGTGACACCCAACTCTTGAGATGACACCTCTGTCACAGCAACCCTTGGGGATGATAGGCGACAACATCCAAAGTAGCATGTACGTACTTGCACCACTATAGTCACATCCACAACAGCATGAGCTTCTATGCACAATTACAACTGCGTGCATTCTTAGTGCCTGATCATAACGGCATATGCAATCTCATCGACAAAACTGGAAACATTTGCTTGTACCCATGTCAACAGCCATACTGGCAGCAGTGATCTATAGTACCAGGAACAATGTGCATCCAGCCGTGTCGGCCGCCACTTCTAGCGCCCTCCTGACATAACAACCATAGCGGCATCCGCGCCAACATCCTTACACCACCTACTCTTCTCCACTACCCTCTCATGGTTGACTCACCAACATCATCATCCTCCTCCACTAGCACTTGTGATCACGAGGAGGTCTGTTCATAGGCGCAATCGCAAGCCAATCACTGGGCTAGACCAGACAATAATGACAATGAAATTCTGCTTTAGGTCCAAAAGTTGTCAAACGAGTACTGGCACGACAACATCCACCTACTTGAGGAGGTGAGAGATCAGGAAGTCGGGAAATGCAACTTCCGGTGTCACAGCCTCCACTTAACAGTGCCTCTAATACCTCTCGAGTCAGTAAAACCATTAAATGTGAGCAACCAGGATATGCTCTCCTTGTTTCTGCTCACGCCAAATCAGTGCTGGAAACTGCAACAAGTGTAGCTGCCACATTCTCGCCCCTTCCCGTGTAATCAGCACTCCCACGGGCACTGCACTTGGACAGGCCACCACTATTTACTCTAAAGTTGCCACTTCTCACTCCCTCCTGGCTGCTGCTACATCCAAAATTGTTCTGCAGGTGGCTGTTGTATCATCAGCNATCTTGTATGTTGTTACGCTAAGCAGATGAGGTACGGAGTAAAAGACGATTCAAGGAAATGGGACAGCTGGACATTTAGTAACATGCGGTAAGTGTTGGAGTTGTCAACCTGAAACATACAAGAGCTCGAACATGCATGAGGCATACTTTGGGTCTTTCTTGCTCAAGTCAAGCAACGCGTGCAACGTTGCAAAATGAGAGGCTGCTTCAATAAACTCCATTGAGAAATTGGGAGGTTTGAAAATTTGAGGAGTGTCTCTATTAACTTCCAAGGCTGTCAAGAAGTTGACCAATTAGTATTGAAGCATCCACATGGTTTGTGATGCTTAAATTGATGTTTCTGTGTAGTGGATGACCTTGCGGAACAAAATACTTGAGGTCAAGGCAAATGGCCAAAATGCCCTTCATTGTTTGGTATAAAAATCTGGAGGTCGAGGTGCGGTGGGCCATGATTGTAAAGATTCAATGTGCTCACATGGATTTTGGGGACTTCTCTATGGTATGGATGCAACAATTTTCCCCCACCGTGTGTGATATGTTGACCTGAGGGTGAGTGTGCACCCTGGAGGGTCCCTACCAGTGGCTGGTTCACACCACCAACTGTTTTTGGAGAGACTGAAACTATGGAGGCAACTGGTTCCAAGGATGGCAAAATCTGGTCAGAGAGTGAGGCAATAGTTTTGTCCTCAATTGGATGGGAATNATTACCACAAATGTCGCACTTACACTAATGTATCCATTTTCACCCCTATAGGAGAGGCCGGGTCACCCTTTCTTCACGCATGCACAAAAGTGGTTGTAGCATCTATAACAGTCATCGACGCCACAATGATGACCTCTGTCTTTTACTAGCCGTGTCCACTTGGAGCTTTGCGCTTGCCTCATCCACTGCAGCAATTGTTCTACTACTCTTCTCACTACTTCCTTCACGTTAGAGTGGTGAGCACCCCTTTCACACACTTGCACTTGCACTTGCACACTTGCCTTTGCATCTACTAACCTTGCATTTCTCTTCCTCTTTTTTCTTCCCTTTACTCTCCCTTCATGCCTAAGGATGCAATCACCATTGAGGCCTTACATGTCACCCTGTATGAGTCTCAGGGTTGATCTTCGTTGGCTTCAAGAGGAGCTTCAACGTGATGTAGATGTCAAGACAGAAATGGCTTCTGCAATAGCTGAGCTGTTTATCAGATGTCTTTATTCCATGTCCCCATTCACTGCTCTTATTGGTGTTATGGATATCAGAGATGCTGGCGGTACTAGGGAGCTTTTTTTCAAGGAGGTAATGTGGGTGCTACTCCCACCTCTAGCTTCAAGGTTATAGGAGTTACTGCAAGTAACCCTTCAGTGCCTCCATATTAAGATGACACTTCCAATCCCTCATAGTCTCACCTCTCTTTGCAACAACAGTAGAAGGACTTCCAAATGTCTCCACCTTACTTCACACCAAAATCCACATTATCCTCCTTGAAGGCATGCTTCAGCTCTGGGATGAAGGGTGAGCTCCTTTGGGAGTACTATTCCCTTGCTGACCCCTCTTTTGCACCTCCTTTCACTCCTCCCTCTAAGGCTACTTGTGTTGTACGTGTTTTGATTCAAATCAATCTTCATGACATGCTTGACGACATTGGCACGTACAACACTGACACAACATGTCCCACCACCATTGATCCCATTGGCACATTCACTCTCATCTGCCAGCACAAAGCTATCACTGGTCATGTAGTCCAGAGTGCTCTCACTGTATAGTTTAATCAGCTGTGCCTGAGGGTTGACGACTCAGCTAATGCTTATTGGAGACAAAGTCCACGTCTTTTGTGTGATCTTGACAGATATTGTGCTTGGCTAGCTTTCTGTAGGTCTTTCCATTGTGCCTGGCCTTATCCCCAAACTCTCAGACCTCTACCTCCATGACCCTCACATTGAGCTCGAACGCCTCGCAACTGATCTGGTTCTTCCTAAGTTCCCTCCAGGAATTGGTGCAGTCTACGAGTTCAATATCAGCCATCTCACCAATTGGTCAAATAATCTCCAAAGCAAGCACCTTCACTATACTACGGTGGCAACTGTGACACCTCCTCTTCTTCATCTACGGCCTCGTCCTCCTCTTCCTTGGCCATGTCCACCACTTCCGCTGACTCTGAACACCCCATCCATGGGGCTCGTTATGGCAGTGGTGGCCAAATCCACGCCCATGGTCAAGGCCGTAGACAGGATGACGAGGGTTACAATGATGCACAAACCGCCCCCACAGTCACCGGCTGGAATCATGGGGGTTCAGGGAAACTTGCTCCAAAGTTTCCTGCACCTTGCAACGACGCCTGCCTTGCCTCTGCCATGAGGGCTCAATGGACCCCCACACGTATTACATCCTCCTCCTCAGTAGCTGCCAAAACCACAGTCGCGTCTCTGTCATCCTCTTCCTCCTCCTTAGCAGTTGGGTCATACACAAACCATAGTTCCTTGACCAATCTGTGGGACCATCTTTGTCTTGGAGTTGGATGCCCCCGCCCATAGGCTCCCCTTGCTACAGGCCACCCTTTTCTCACCACATACTACTAGCGTGGTTCCGAGCTGATCCAAGTGTCCCTGAGTCTCGTCCCAACAGCGAGCATGCGCCAGATACTCATCGTAATGAGAAGCGCGCTCACTGAACTTCTCCATCTTTATGATCAGGGAGGTGAAGGTGTGATGGGCATCTCTCCTTCTCTTGTGTGTGAGCCAAATGGAGCTCTTCGTAGCACATCATCAAGGGGTGTTCAAGGGTGTCTGCTTGATGACTCTATCTAGATTGAGGATTGGAATTCTTGCACGTTTCCTCATTGTCTTGGTATCTCCTCCACTTGTGTTTCTCATTCTGGCTTTTTTACCGTCTAGCTTGCACTGCCCTTTTCTCGAGTCTTTGGTGGCATCTAGATCATTGATCCAGGGGCCACTCACCACATGACCTCATGTCGTTCTTCCTTTATCTTGACCCTATTGAATCAGAGTTCTTTGTACAAAAAATCTCAGGATAACTTCTCCGTGTTCTTGGAATTGGTGTTTTTTGCTTCACAGGACAGGTGATGACTTCTTCTTGTGTGACCTTCTATATGTGCCCGACGTAGAGGTCAGCTTGCTTTCCGTGACCACTCTGGATGACCCGGGCATGGAATTTGCATCTGGTCGCGGAGCTGATGCTGTGTCCATCTATTCTTCTAGTAGAGTTGTGCACCGTGGGCTCCACTATGACCATTTTTTTTTACATTCCGCTCTCGCTCCTCTTCTTCGGCTGCCTCTGCTCTTGTTCACATTGTGCCCTCTCTGTCACCCAAGCACACTCAACTCTTCCATCGCTACCTCAATCACATTCACATTACTACTATCACTCGCATACTCCGCGTGCCTCCTAAGATAGGTCTCGACATAGCTACATTCCCTCCTCCTTGTTCCATAGACTGCCTTGGTTGTGCTCACGGAACAATGTATCGGTCTCCCTTCAGAAATGCAGACTCTGACACCTTTCACCCCATTGACTTAGTGCATACTGATGTCATGGGCCCTCTCGCTCATGAATTTACGGGGGATCTGCGTTGCCATGTCTAGTGCCTGACTAATGATTTCTCCGCTTGGTGTTTTCCCTTTGTCACAAAAGTGACATCACCAAAATTCTGAAGTCCTGAATCCCACAGGCCAAACATGCCTGTTTTGGTCGTGGCGGTGAATTCATTGGTCTCACCTCACATTTTCAGGAAGTGCATATGGAGCCATTTGCTCCCTACACACCCCAGCAAAATGGTGTCTCTAAACGCTAGAATCATACGCTTGCTGACGAGATGTGCTCCCTCCTGTCTACCTCGGGTCAGTATCCTCTCTTTGCCTTTGAGGCCATGTCGTGCATGACTTGGGTGTAGAACCGTATTCCTCCTCTCCCTCGCTCAATCATCCCATTTGAACGTTGGACGCGTCATCATGATGACTTGTATCTCGCCCATGTGCATGGCCCTGTTGCCGCCCCATGACCATCATGAGGGAAAGCTTACACCCCGTGTTGTCTTTGGATTTTCTTGGCATCTTGCCTGTCCCTAGGGCATGGAACTTTTGGGATCCTACTCGACACTGTGCCATTGAGGTCCGTGACACTCTCTTTTTCAAAGATGCCGTCAAATGTGATTTTTCCCATCTTGCATCTTGCACATCTCTTGACCCGCTCTCTTGGCTTGGAGGAGGTTCTTTGTCGGTTCCCTCTATTCCACCCTCGTCAGGTTCCAGTGGCCGATGTCTCCCCGAGACAGTCCGTAGAAGTTTCTACGATTCTATGTAACTAACGTTGTCTTGTTTGGTTGACTTTGGTCAATGCTAGGTCAAGAACTAGGCCGGCATCCCATGGAAAAAGTATAGGTGTGGACGTAACTTACAACAGTTCTAGTTGTGGGTGAGTGCTCGCTAGTCGAGCCTTACCCGTCCACTGGTGAGCGAGGCTCACTGGCGAGAAAAACTCGCTTGAGGGCAAAACTCCTCGAGCACCTAGAAAACCACACCGGGTGTGTGGGATAGCCCTGTGAACCTTGCCATGGCCACTTTGCAAGTGGCATTCTATCTGTCTCCCTTCAGCCTCGGTTTGAGGTTCATTCCAGGTTACACAAGCAAAAACCTAAACTATGTCAGTTTCAAGCAATGGTCAGAAACAAGTTTTTGAAGGATCTCGTCATGAGTGAACTGGTCGACGGGCCATGCAGGCAGGGTGGAGGTGACCATCCGTGAAGAGCGTGGATGTACACGTGACGTGTGGAGTTTCATGGTGCTTGGCCTCCACTCTTTGCACCAGCCAGCCCTGCGTACTCACCGCCACCACAAGAGAGGCATATTTGTATTGAGAGATTTAATACGCCCTCCTTGGACGTGAGTGCGGAGGGCATGCAACTGAGTTGTCGGAGTTGGAGCAGGATTGAGGGAGAAGGGAGAGATTCTTTAAGAAATTCTGCCGGTTATGCCTTCCCATTGATGGCACATACTTCCACGGCCCTAGCCACCGCTTCACGGACAAAATGCTTTGTGCATGGATGCAAAACACCGTCATTGGTTGTGATGCAACGTGTGGCAGAACTGTCGCTGCCAAGAGGCACTACAACTGTATGCACCCCCAGCTCTTCAGTCAGTCGTTTAAGCCAGATCCCTTCATTTTCTGCTTCACCCTGCCATGTATTCTATTTCAGCCACACTGCCAGCTACACATGATTGTTTGGTGCTGCCATGACACAGCAGTCCCCCACACCCAAAACACTTGGCTACCACGACTGCAAGATGCACGATCGCGAGCATAATCACGATGAGAGAAACCATCCAACATTGGGTCTACTGTGGGGGAGAAAAACAAACCAAGCACAGTGTGTCTAGCACATAACAGAGCTGCTTGAGCAATGCTTTCTGATGTGTGTTGCGCAGCTGCTGACCAAACTGGGCAAGCACATCTACTGCACGGGCAATGTCAGGACGTGTACAGGATGCAAGGTAAGAGAGACCGCCAGTAATCTGTTTGTACAACGTTGGGTCTGTGTCAGGACCGTTGTCTGTGATGCATGAATCCATTAGGTGTGCGTACACATCAGGGCTCACTGGTGTGTGCTATGGTGGGAGGTGTTGGATCAAGTGCTGGAAGAGTGCAGTGAGGTCAGCAATGAATCTACCTTGATGAAAAACTGGTTTCGATGCTGTGCGATTGCGAGAAATGGTCATGCCAAGGAAGTTCTATGCTTCACCCAGGTATGTCATTTTGCAGTTCGCTGTGAGCAGTGCCTTGTTCTATGCAATGAGGGTTAGAGAGGGTGACAAGATCAACAGGTCGTCCACATACACCAGGAAGGCAACTGCAACACCCCGGTCCCAGTGCAAGAACAGAGAGGGATCACCCAGAACCTGAAGCTGAATCAGCCCATCACGTTCAAGAGTGCATCAAATCTCCCTGTTCCAGCAGTGAGGAGCTTGCTTTAGCCCGTACGAAGCTTTGAGCAACAGCCATACCCAGTAAGTCCCGTCTTCAAAGCCTTATGGTTGCTTGACCCACAGTTCCTCTTTTAGGGGCTTGTTCAAAAAAACCATCCATCTAATGAATGTCCCAGTCTTCATGTGCAGCCAGTGCCAATAGGACACGACTGGCCCCATACTTTCCCACTAGGGTATACGTGTACGTAACGTCCTACCCTGGGATCTGATGAAATCCCTTTGCCACCAGGCATGTCTTGTATTTCTTGATCGGACCTGCCAAGTTTCATTCTAACTTGAACACCCATTTGACATCAATGGTCTTGCATCCTTGGGGCAACGTCACCAGCTCATACACACCATGTTTGAGTAGCATGTTCAGTTTATCCACCATTGTGTTCTCCGATTCTACGACATCAGCACACCCCCTTGTTTCCGTAAGAGCAAGTGCTTTGGTCACAGTATGGTTCAGTGTTGCAGGGCCAACTGTGTGATAGAATTGTTGTAGTTGAATCTGGGCCAATCACGCAGTGATCGTCGCATGGTACGGATGATGGCACCTTGGCTTGTCCTGTTGCTCCCAAAGGAGCCATGTGCGTGAGGCTGGGGGGCGACTGAGTGGCGCTGGATTCCGTGCTGGCCAGATCTGCATAGGAGAGCAGGTCCTGGTATCGGAGTGGCGACAGCATCAACCTGCACTGGGCGCTTCGGCGGGCTCGTCTCATTGGGAGACACAAAAACAGGCACACTCACCTACTCCGGGTCATATTCGGCCAGGGGCAGAGAGTGGACGTGGTGAAGTGTTTGTTTGAACTGCTTGTAGGGCATGTGCTCTAGAAAGGATGTATCACGACTTTCTAGGAAATAGTGGTTTGAGGGGTCCAAAACTCGTCATGCCTTGGAGGCATGAGAGACCCCAAAAAATTTGAACCATTGACCATGTGGACTAAGTTTGTTCTTGCGTTATGGAGGTTCAAACCAGACACATGCCATGGTACCCCACACCCTCACAAGACACAGGTCTTCCTTTCCCTTGAACCACCACTCCTATGGCATGAAAGACTTGGGCAGCGGCCCTGGGAGAATGCGGTTCCACACCCATGTGACGTACTTCACAGCTTCTTCCCAAAACCCAAAGGACAGTCCTGACTCAGTGAGTAGGGTGTGTAATGCATGATTCAAAGTCCTGTGTCATCATTCAAAGTCCTGTGTCATCATTCAGCAATTCCATTTTGCTGTGGCATGTAGGGGGCCATCGTCTGGTGCTTGATGCCTTTTGCTCTGAGCTTTGCACTCAGTCCTCCCAGAAACTCTCCTCCTATGTCCGTTCTCAATTTGAACAGTGAATAACCGGTCTGTCATTCAGCCAGGGGTATCCACTCAGCGATTGCTCATTGTGCGTCTACCTTGGCTTTCAGAAGAGAAGCCAAGCAAAAACAGCTAAAGTCTTTGGTGACAATTATGGCCTACAGTGACCCATACGTGATTGATGACACTGGCATCGGCCTAGTCATGTCTGCATGTACCAGTGCCAATGGACGGGTGTTTTCACTGTCTGATCTAGGAATCATCGTCTGTGTGCTTTCCCTTCATGGCACTCGAGACAGTTATCTGTCTTGAGCTCATGCGGGCAGTCGCTTGGCAGTAGGCTGTGTGCTAGGATGTGTCTGAGTAACTCTGTAACCGATTATTTGTTGATGTGTGCAAGGTGACGATGGACGAGATTCGTATGCATAGCATTAGTGCTTGTGACAACGTGCAATTGAGGAAGGTCAGATTGAGTGTGAAAAAAGGGAAACCATGTGAGTTTGTAGCGGCCACTCTCAACACTTTGAGTGGGGGTTCTAGGTATCGAGTCAGCTGTCCGCTGAGCCTTGGAGGCCATAGGTCGAAGACAACCACCAGGCTCACGGGAGTAGCCCAAAGTTGTGGTGCTTACCTCTGGTTGCACAGAAACTGGCTAGTCCATAGCCGCAAGGGCTGCATGCTCGCAGGAAAGGGAAGAGGATATAGGGTGATCATGAACAGGTGTTGGCTCACACGTCTAGGAAGTAGGTGTGGACAAAGGACCATGTGTGACTGGGGATACTCCCACTACCATGAGACCAGGTGTGTCAAAGCAAACCGGCGTAGGCACAAAAGTAGGTGTGCTAGAGGGGCCAGGCACTGGCACGGGAGCAGAAGTGCCAAAGGGGAAGCTGGCATAGGAGCAACGTGCTAGGAGAGACTAACACTGCCAAAGGAGCTAGTGTGCCAGGAAGAACTGATACTGGCACGAAAGAATTCATGCCAGAGGGAACCGAGGACGCCACTTGACCGACAACCAAAATGGCCGGATCATCATCACCCACAGACAAGGAGGCCCGGACGGATCCATTTGTAGGTCTACACACTTAATCCGCTTGAAAGCCACACAGGTGGGAACATGGTCGGCAGCTAGTAACAGAATGTTGGACAGGACGCAGTGGATGAGAGCCTGAAATAAGGTAGCGTCTCGAGACTGGACAATGCAGTGTCGAGAATTGTCCCAAATTCTCCAAGCCAAGGAAGGCATATTGTGATGCCCAGGTGAGACCTTGGACCCCTGCTGGTCTTTGGCGCATTAAACGCAGGCTAGGGTTTCCCAGATGAGAGCAAGACATAGGTCAACACGATGGCTAAACTACGGCTTGTACAGCATGACATGGTTTGGAAGAGGACCGTGCAGCAGTTGGATTCAAAACAACATCATGTAGGAGAACCCCTCAAAGGAAAATGAATCCAGAAGAACACACTCACACGAGATGGCACGGACCAGATCCTCCATGGTGCGGTTCCAGTGCTCAGACACCCCATTCTGTTATGGTGTAGCAAGGACGAACCGCATGATTTGTCGTCATACTGCATGAATTAAGGGTGTAGATAGACAGTCTGCATGGCACGGACCGTGTACCTACAGACGGTCCGTTTGTCTACATGTGCGGGCCGTCTGTCTATACAAGGCCTCTCAATGTACATACAGACAGACGGTCCGCATGGCACTGGTGCTATGGTCATCGGTGATGACAGGGAGGTACAAGTCCTTGGTGACTGTGTTGCACGACTTACACTACCAGGCTTAACGACCTACGTTTTCCTCATCCTGCTACATCTCTTGGATCCGTTCAACGTCTTTCTCAGGAACCCGTGGCTTGTGAAGCACAAGGCACTTATGTCCTCCAACTGGAAGACACTCCGGATCAGCAGTAGAAGGAGAATGGGCACCCTGTCTCCCATCCCACAAATTCAATAGCCTGAAACAAAAGCTCAATTAAGCCTCTTGGCACTTCAAGTGAAAAGATGAATTGGACAAGGGTGCCGCTCAATTCTTGTAACCCTCACAGAAATGGATGTTGAGGTGAGGTGTCCCAAGGGGTCGCAAATGTACTCTCAAAATTCTCGGGAGTTTGTGCAGTACCACCAGGTGGGCTACCGACTAGACAAATGGCTGGATACATCATTCCATTGGAGCCCCAGGTTGTACCTCCCTTCTTGTCTCTACACCGCCTTTGCCTAGTAGAATGGCAAGGAGAAAAATCCCAGATCAAGGAGTACCCCCGGAAGGGTTGGATTGAGCCAAGATCTTTGCCCTTTGGAGCACCTATCATGTTTGTGAACAAGAAAGATGGTGGCCTCAGGATGTGCATGGACTATTGGGCATTGAAAAAACTCACTGTAAAAAATCTGTACTCGCTTTCATGCATCGAGGACCTATTTGATCATCTTCAAGGAGCAAAAGTCTTCACGTCTCTATATCTATGGCAGGTATTCCATCAAATCCGGATCACGGAGGAGGATGTAACATTCCAAGTAAAGATGAACAAATCATTTCGTGAAGAATTTGGCAATTCGGTCCTGGTGTATCTTGATAACATCCTTATCAGCTCTAAGAACCACAAAGAATGCGACCGACACCTCAAGATGGTGTTGGATATTCTTTGCACGAGCCGTTTCTTTGCAAGGAGAAGTAAGTGTAAGTTTGTGTAGCCATAGTTGGAGTACCTTAGGCACATCATCAGCGGCAAGGGTATCCGAGTGGACCCTCACAAGGTTAAGGTCATGAAATAATGGCCTCAACCAAAGAATGTGGGCCAGGTCAGCTCTTTCCTTGGCCTCGCAAACTACTTCTGGCGGTTTATGAAAGACTACTCCACGTTAGTGAGTCCTCTCACTACCATGACCCGGAAGGCGAGCACATGGAATTGGTCAGTTAAATGTACCAAGTCTTTTGAGGATGTATAGACGATGGTGATCTCTACACCGGTACTTGCAATCCTTGATCCAAAGAAGCCGTGGGAGGTACACCGTGATGCATAAGTTATAGGATTGGAAGCCGTACTCATACAAGACAGCCACCCTACTGCCTACGAGAGCCGCAAGCTCTTGGATGCAATGTCCAGGTACACCACTGGGATCAGGAGCTGCTGGCAGTCATGCGTGCTCTCAAAGTATGGCTCTGCTACCTTGAGGGTATAGAGGGACAAATGACGACGATCACAGACCACAATCCTCTCACGTACTTCTAGACGCAACCGGTCCTTTCACAATAACAGGCGCGGTAGAGTGAATTATTCACATTCACCTGGCAGCAAAAAGTAGGGCAGGCTAAGGTGGCAGATCCATGAATTCAAAACCATTCACGCGTCAATCTCATGGTGTACAAAAATTCCATCACAAACCGGCACTTGCGGCCGTTGTGGTGGAGACAAAATTGCACACAAACTCCACCAGTCCCCACAACCATTGATCAGTTTGAATCCATTCAGGAATCCCATTTGGATGGACTACAATATGGATCCCTGGTTTGCCGAGCCAAAGACAGTTGAACGCCATGGCCTCGTGGAGGTTGCCGGGTTATACTGGCATGGCGAGCAGGTGGTGGTCCCATATGTCAACAACTTGGGACAACAGATCATGTTTGAGTTGCATATCCCCCTTTCTCTGGCCACATCGGGCCAAAGAAGACAGGACATGCTCTAGTTAAGCTCTACTGGCAGCCAAGGTAGAGTAGTGACATCAGGAAGTACTGCATTGTGTGTGATCTGTACCAACATTACTGTGAACAAGGAACCTATAGGACTCCTTCAGCCTCAACTGCTCCCCGACAGCCCATAGGAGTCGGCGTCCATGGATTTCATCATGGGACTCCCGCAGCCCAAGAAAGGCCATGATGCCATCCTGGTCATTGTGGACAGGGCAACGAGAATGGCACATTTCATGCCCACAACGACCCGCGTCATAGCGGAAGAGACAGACAGGCTTTCTATGAAGGCATCATCAAGTACCATGGCGTACCCATCCACATCATCTCCAACCATGATGCACGCTTTGCCAGCCAGTTTTGGCTTGTATTATGGGAATGGTTTGGAATGCGGCAAAGCATGTGCTCATTGTTTTAACCCCAAACTGATGGTCAAATAGAGCACATGAACCGCACGCTCAAGCAGATGCTCCGCATGTACATCCACCAAACAATGGAGGACAACGACCACTTCTTAGGCCAAGCCGAGTTTACCATAAGCAATGAGGTCAACAATTCGACCAGCTTTACCACATTCATCCTCAATCACAGTCGACATTCGATGGTACCCCCTTCAATGGTGAATTAGGGGGGCGGCAGTGATCAGGTACCCTCTGCCCAGGCCTTTGTCAAGCGCATGGACGTCCTCTGGTGGACCACCAAGACTCACATATGTGCTTCTCGACAGAGCCAAAAGGCCTATGCTCACCACAAACGTCGTAAGTTGATGTTCTCTATCAAAGATTGTATACTTCTAAGCACATAGAATTTGCGGCTGAAAACGCCAGGTGCACCAAAGATGTTACCAAAGTGGCTAGGGACCTTCACGATAACGCAGAAGTTGAGAAGAATGGCCTACCCATTGGTCCTTCCACCAGCCATGCACATCCATGATACCTTCAACGTGAGTCTCCTGTACCCTACATACCAGAGGGATCTGTTCAGCCATCCCCTCTTGCTTTGCTGCGGAAGGCCAGTGTGAGGTACACCATATCCTCCAACATTGTGAGCACAATCTTCACGCATGAGCCGTTAAGGAGTACCTCATCCACTGGGCTGGTTGTGGACCTGACTACAACACTTTAGAGCTAGAGTCAAAGGTTCCAACTGCAGCAATTACGGAGTACAAGGAGGAACTCGCTGCCTGCCGGAACATGTGTTTCCTTGAGGGTACCACCCTGGCACAAGCCCCCTTGAGAGGATAACGGCACTGGCCCTCGGGCTGATCTTTAACTTACTCCCGATAGCCTATCACAAGGATGCGGGGTCACTTATGTAAAAGGGGAGGAAGTGTGGCCATTGTGTTCTTCTTTGAAAGCTGGAAAATCTTTGAATTCTGAAGTGTGCCAAATCATTTTGTTATCCTCTCCGTGGACTGGCTATTTTATCATCAATGATGCATGGTCGTGTGCAAACCACCGCTTCATGAAAGGTAATACCGAACTGAGGATGGTTTTTAGCTAAAGGGGGAGGAATGAATCACAATGAATATTTAAGGAAGAAAACCTAAATTCTACAGTCAAATCAAGTTCTTCCAATTGTTACTTGATTGCAAAATTCCATCAACACAGTTCCGTGACTGACACCCTGAGGTCGCGTTAAGCTTGACACAAGCGCGTGAAACAAATAGTTAAAATCAAATCCAAATGACCATTTTGATGGAAATTGCGTTAACAAAGTTTCTACCGTTCTTTTTAACGGAAGCAATGAATGTTTGTCAGTAAGAAAATTAATCATAAATTTGTAAAGAAACAACGACACAACTTCAAAGGGCATGATGAGCGATGAAGACTCGGACAAGGAAAGACCACTCCGGTGATGGAAGACGGTCATTCTGTTTTGTAACGATGACTTTTTCTGGGCCCGCTGAGCCTTGCATGCCTTGCCTCCATGCTAAGTCATGCACACCCGCATTACACAATGAGATTCTTGACACACAATACTCTCAGCCACCCTCATGCAAAGGAAAAAAAACTTGAAAAAATTAACGGCCATCATGAACTTTTACATGTCAATACCTTGGTCAAGAAGTCAGTCCACTACATGTCCATGCCATCCCAGATGACGAAGATAACCCGTTGCTCCACAAGATAACACACAAAAGTGATACTCAGCAACAATGTACTTTGTGCATGCTTGAAACACATCAGAGTCCTTAACGACTACAAGAGCACTCGGGTTGTCACGGCCCAAAATGATGCAAGGCATGGACTCACGCAACTCACGGAACAGACGTTGGAGTTACACCACCCCAGCAGTCCCGCCCCCAGTGCAACACACTCAGCTCCCAATGAGCTACATGAAATGCACTCCTGGTTGCTGCTACACCACAACACAACAGTGTCACTCGGTAGGAACACGAAGCCTGTCCATCTGTTCCCATCAGGGCTACATGCCCAGTCACTGTCCTTATAGCAGTGGACTACCAGCAAACACTACCGCCGAAAGCGGAGTCCAATGTACAGTATGAAAATCACATAGGATACCACTCACACAGTCGCATGAAGGAATCTTGCTTGAGGACACTACGAGAACTATGCAAGGAAGTTGATGGTGAAAGTGGTATTGGCTCGCATGGTCATGGCCAAGAACATTAGAGAGGAAATGAGTTGCAAGTATGTGATTATGTTGACCATCTCCCTCGGATGTGCTGGATCATCCACCTTGAAGGAATCCCGCCTAGAAGGTGTGATGGGGGTGGAGGTTGTGGGGAAAACACCAAGGAAGTCGGCAAACTGCTCCCCAAGAACGCGAGCATAACGTGCCTAATGTAGCAGAAGTGTTAATCGCTAAAGATCACGGACGATCTCAAGAAAAACAGTTGTACGACCAAGTTTTTTCATCTTGTGGGCAGCTTGAAAGAGTGCCTTGGCCTCCTTAATGGCCTCCGTCAAAGGAGAAGTGATCAAGACGTTGCCCATGTAGACCCAGATGGCAGTAGGCCTCTCAATTGTTCATCTGAGAAAGAGGGACGGGTCAGCTTCACTGCGTACGTAAGCGGCACGTATCCGTGTGCCAGTGATCTCCTGGTTCTAGCACCGAGGCGCTGCAAATGCGGCGAGTGCACTCTCCGTCGCAACCGCTCCATTTCTGAAACAAACTTTGAAGACACGTTGATGTCACTGTTGTACTCTGTAAGATGGATGAATTGTGCATCAGAAAACCTGCTCATAGCAACATAGTACATGTGCTCTGGTACAAAGGAAGACAAGTCGACCACTGCATCCTCTCTGAAAGTGCATCCTTGTGCTTTGTGGACAATAATTGCATTTGCATGGGCAAGTGGAAACTGCCTTTGCGACACTTTAAGACTGTCGTTGTTCTTCATTTGGAAGGTTCTTTCGACTTGTTTGATGGGTGTCCAATTGGCATTGACACCTTCTTTCGTTGTAAGTTGTGCATACTTCAATCGTTGCTTCTGTCCAATGACATCGTTTGGAAACTCCACCCAGAATGTAAGCACCTCATTTCTAACAAGGCTTGCATGACGAAGGATGCCCGTCGCCCCGTTCACTAAACCATCACTCGTGTCCATGTTCAAAATAATTTGAACATGACACCCTATGTACAAACGAAGAGTCTTACATAGATTGGCTGTACATCGCCTGTCGTCACCTGCTTCATCCAACGACTGGTGACCACGACTCCCATCGCCATGGCTGATGCACGCATCCCATGCTTGGCAAACAAATTTGGTACTGTGCGCTCTGTCGTACAGCATGTTGTTGTGTGCGTTGACCTTTTCGTTTGTTGTGAAAAGGTGCAACATGTTGGTCATGTCAACTTTCTTCCTTTGGTCAAAAAGCATAGCTTGGAAAAAGTCATGATCTGCCACTGTGCACCTGTTTTCACGGAGACGGTTCAAAGAATTTGCAAAAAACTGATCATTTTGTCGCATGACAGTCTGCAACTCGTACAGTGTCATACTAGCCCATGGGGAAAATGTCGATTCAGATGCATCTTCCTCTACAACCAGGGTGTCATCAAAAGGTTCAAACGGGTACCCATCCAGTATTGGTTTCAGTTGATACAAGTCACCCACAAAGACAATATGTACACCACCAAAAGGCAGATCTATGCCTTTTACTTCTCTCATTCTGCGATCCAGGAAATGCATTAGCCGACAACCAACCATCGACACTTCATCGACTATAATGAACTGTACACGACCTAGCTCACATGCCAGCACATGTCGAGTTTCGGAGGACAAAGGTAGGTAAGCTCCTTTTTGAGTGCTCAATTTCATCGAATGATGAATGGTGAACCCATTCACATTGAAGGCAGCAACTCTGGTTGGTGCGAGCTTCAACACCTTGAGCAACGTGTGGTCTGAGTTTGGTGCAGCATTGTAGAAGCGTAACAAACGCTCATACAACGCATGCACCACTGTTGACTTCCCTACACCAGCGCCTCCTGATAGGAACAGTCAAACAACTTCTTTTCCAGAACGTACAATGTGCATGATGTCATCCACAACAGCACGCTGCTCGGAGTTTAGTTTGGAATTCATGAGAAAAAAATCTTCGTCACTCTTTGCCTTGTCTGCAAACATGTGACGGCCAACGTGCTCAAAATTGGGAGCACTTTCATGTTTTGTCAAAACAGTGCCTTCTATGTCATTGTCCATTTCATTGTGGCATGACCTGAGAGCACTTTCAAAATCGCGCAAAATTGTTTCCCATTTGGACGACTTTGGAGAATACTCCTCAATCTTCTGTGAAATGATCCCTTTGTTCGCCAAAAATGAAGACGCTACAAACTGTACAGTGAGGGCTTCCTCCTTTTGGAAAGGAACAAAGGGGAATACCTTTTCGCGTTTGTACTCTTAGTCATCCCTCTCGGACTGGTAACTCAAAAATCGCACAATCTTTGGGACCTTTCGTATGCGATACAGCGCCATTGAGTCATACAGCAACTCACTGTTCTATACTAACGATGTGTCATCCAATGGCCCCTCCTTTTCAGAACAGTCCACGTCAACATCGTCACCAAAATCCTCTTCCTTCTCCTTTTCCGCACAGTCATCAGCCATGTGCTTTGCCTTTTTCCGGTACGTATACTTTGACAACAAGTCTTCCAAGCATTCTTTCTCTAGCTCGATTGGCCGTCTCTCGTACTGGGAGACAGCAGCATACGGTATGAACACATCCTCGGAAGATGGGTCCAATTCTTCAAGTTCCACTCTAGGCTTCACAACAAGAAGTCGTTTCTCACGGGGGCTTGTATTTATGAACACAAAGGACCGACTTGAGAACCTCAATGGCAATCCAGTCATTAAGGTCACTGCCTCCTGGGCACTGACCTCTTGATCATGGATGAGAGAATTGCCAACTTTATGTATCACACTCCGAACATTCTTTGAGCACTCCTCTCTTTTCAAAACATCCATTACAGATTTGAGCGTGCGGCTCATGATTCTGTTTACTTTACACATGTATGAAACAATGTAACTGGCCACTGCATATGGATGTATGCACATCTGTATGTCCATGTTGGCCTACCAAAGCCTCAAGAAATCAGGGTTGAACGGGTTCACATTCTGATGCATTGGCATCCTTTTGTACAGTAGGGTCGCCTTTTTGAGAGATGAGCGTACACTACGAACATATTCAATTTCAGACAGCTCACACAACTAAAGAAAATCGTCAAAGTCAATGTCAGTGGTTACTGTCTTTAGTGTTGCAATCATACTTGCAT
>SZWC01017757.1:25333-39447 GCA_023375785.1 Penium margaritaceum | reverse complement strand
GGCAGAACTAGGGTGCGAGTGGGGCGCAAGTGAGGCGCAAGTGGAGCGCACGTGGGGTGCATGTAGGGCACAAGTTGGACACAAGAGGGGCGCAAGTAGGCGCAAGTGGGGCGCAAGTGGGGTGCAAGTAGGGTGCAAGTGGGGTGCATGTGGGGCGCAAGTAGGGCGCAAGTGGGGCACAAGTAGGACGAGTGGAGCGCAAGTGGGGCGCAAGTGGGGTGCAAGTGGGGTGCAAGTGGGACGCAAGTGGGCACAAATGGGGCCCAAGTAGGACACAAGTGGGGCGCAAGTGGGGTGCAAGTAGGGTACAAGTGGGGTGTAAATAGGATGCAAGTAGGGTGCAAGTGGGGCGCTTGTAGGGCGCAAGTGGGGTGCAAGTAGGATGAGTAGAGCACAAGTGGGGCGCAAGTGGTGTGCAAGTGGGACGCAAGTGGGATGCAAGTAGGGCGCAAGTAGGGCGCAAGTGGGGTGCACGTAGGGCGTAAGTGGGGTGCAAGTGGGGCACACGTAAGAAACAAGTGGGGACCAAGAGGGTCGCAAGTGGGGCGCAAGTGGGGCACAAGTGGGGCGCAAGTAGGGCGCAAGTGGAGCGCAGATGGGACGCAAGTGGGGTGGAAGTGGGGCGCAAGTAGGGCGCGAGTGGGACCCAAGTGGGATGCAAGTGGGACACATGTAGGGCACAAGTGGGGTGCAAGTAGGGTGCAAGTAGGATCAAGTTGGGTGCAAGTAGGGCGCACGTGGGACACAAGTAGGACAGAGGCGCAAGTGGGACGCAAGTGGGGCGCAAGTGGGGCGCAAGTGGGGTGCAAGTAGGGTGCAAGTAGGATCAAGTTGGGTGCAAGTAGGGCGCACGTGGGACACAAGTAGGACAGAGGCGCAAGTGGGACGCAAGTGGGGCGCAAGTGGGGCGCAAATAGGGTGTAACTGGGGCGTAGGTGGCGCGCAAGTAGAGCGCAACTAGGGCGCAAGTGGGGCGTAAGTAGGGCGTAAGTGGGGTGCAAGTGGGGTGCAAGCAGGGCACTAGTGGGACACAGGTGTGGCACAATTACGGTGTGAGTGGGGCCCAAGTTGGGCACAAGTAGGGCGCAAGTGGGGCGTAAGTAGGGCGTAAGTGGGGTGCAAGTGGGGTGCAAGCAGGGCACTAGTGGGACACAGGTGTGGCACAATTACGGTGTGAGTGGGGCCCAAGTTGGGCACAAGTAGGGCGCAGGTGGGGCGTGAGTAGGACGCAAGTGGGACGCAAGTGGGGCGCACGCAGGGCGCGAGCGGGGCACAAGTAGGGTGAAAGTGGGGCACAAGTGGGATGCAAGAAGGGCGTACGTGGGATGCAAGTGGGATGCAAATAGGGTGCAAGTTGGGCGCAAGTAAGGCGCAAGTGGGACGCAAGTGGGGCGCATGTAGGAAGCAAGTAGGGCACAAGAAGGGCGCAAGTGGGGTGCAAGTGGGGCGCAAGTGGGCCGCAAGTGGGGCGCAAGTGGGGCGCAAGCAGGGCACATGTGGGGTGCAACTGGGGCGCAAGAAGGACACAAGTAGGGCGCAAGTGGGGCGCAAGTGGGCCGCAAGTGGGGCGCAAGTGGGGCGCAAGCAGGGCACATGTGGGGTGCAACTGGGGCGCAAGAAGGACACAAGTAGGGCGCAAGTGTCAAAAGAATATGATGAGCAAAGACAGCGGGAGCAGAAGCAGGTAGAAGCACTGGAGGGCATAGGCCCGTCAAGAGGTGGCGACGGCAGAGAGTTGCAAGCAGTCCCAAGGTGTTAGTCACAAAGCTTTAAGAGAGGCAAGACGCTGGAAGGTAGAGAGGAGTTAGAGAGAGAATTGCATGGGCGAGGCAGATTACGGATGGCAAGTACTGAGCGGAGGATGATAGAGAGAAGCGCGGTGAGCTGAGAGTGGTTGGCAAAGGCAAAGGGAGCGAGAGGCAAGCAGAGCGAGAACAGGGCAGCGAAATCGCAGAACCAAAGGGGAACAGGATGTGCAGAACTATTCTGGTCAAGTTTGGAGGGAATGAACATCCTCCATATATACAAGGAACAGAACAAAACCAAAAGAGCAACTGCTTCTTCGCTAGCCATACGCGAGTGACACTTCGTCACCTTGGTCGGCAACGGTTTGTAGGGGACCGTTGGAGCGTTTATGTACTCTCGCTTTAGATATCTGATCAGGAACTCTTCTCAAATTATTCGAGGCCTTTCCGCAACAAGAAGTGAAATCACAGAGGAAATATTTCTGACACCCTCCCTAAATCGGACTTGCTTCTTGCAAGACTTGCCTCCTCCTAAGGTCCGCCAGGGAATTTGTTGGGCGTGATATTGGTCTTTGGGAGGTTTCCTTGGAGTAGTCACGTACCAGCTGAATTCGAGCCGAGGCCGCCACTCGACAGTGTTGCAGTCTTGGTGGTTCATTGGCTGGCGGAGGCATGGGGTAACGGCATGCATGAAGTAGGTCTTTCCACATTTCACTGAGGGTGCATTTGCATTTGTGGATGAGGGGATGGAAGATGGGAGCAGTGATGGTGAGTAGTGCTCCTTGAATCTCTCCCTCCACAAAGGGTACCAGCATGGAGTGGAAATTGGCAGGGAAGCGTCCTCCTCCTTTGTAGAGAGGATAGTGTTGAAGAGTATAGGAGATTGGGACGCCTTTGATGTAGCAGAGGTGGAAGAGATTACAGAAGTCTTGCGACCACTGAAGTATGTTAGTTGCTCCACTTGCAGTGAGGATCAGTTCCTCACACTCGGAGAAGAAGTGACGAGGGAAGGAGGAGAAGTTGACTAGCCCATGAGTACAAGTGGCAGTGTTAATGAGGGGCCGACTCGCTAGGAGAGGATACCTTTTTGGCGATGAGGGTCATAAGCCTTGAATACAAAGGGGGAAGTGCAGTGGGGCGGAGCTTGGTGCTCGTGGAAAATGCAGATGGGTGATGATGAGAAGGAGAAGTCACTGACTTTGGACACGGAGATGAGACCTCGTGCGCCAAGGAAGTTTTGGCGTGGGCGCAGATCGTCCCAAAACAGGCAATGCGACCGGGCGACTCCTTGTGCCGAGAGGAGAGCAGATGCGGAAGCGGATGGATTAAGGATAACTGAGTGGACGTAGATACGAAACCTCGTGCATTGCGGAGAGAATCGGCGTGGGCGCAGGTCGCCGAGAGGTTGGCGGTTCGACCGGGCGGATCCGTATGCCGAGCTGATTTAGCAAAAGCGGATGATGGCGGAGGAACGATGGTTGAAGGAGTGGGCGCATGGGTGAATCCATGTGCGCTGCGGAACACAGGAGTAGGATGCGGCAAGGGGAAGGCAGAAGCCAACGCGCCGTGAGACATCTGCTGCTGGCGTAGGTGCAGGCTGCTGCAAAGCAGGCAGCTAGCTTGTGCCCATGTTGCCCTAGACTTGGCGACTTTGGGGCTAAAGTCGAAGTCGCCACGTCGACCTAAGTCGACGTGGAGTCGACTTAGACTTTTGCTATTTACCCAGCCGGGTCCACCCAGTCACCTAGACTGGGTACTCATTTTTGAACGGGGAAAAATGGGGATAAATCAGCCTTGGGTCAGCGCACAGTTTCGGACACTCGGTCCATNTCCAATGAGAGTGGGCCAAGCACGTCAAGACCTGCCACCCTAGCGATAGCCTCGAATGGAACAATGGCAATCTGCGTGCATGAACCATGTATCCATCTCCACGCTGGCATATCCTTACGTGGATCACATTCCCTGCATATGGACAGTTAGCGGTCCGCCCACCTGAGATGTCGACAACGTAGGGCAAGTCAGTGAGCTCTGTTTGTGTTCGTTACCAGAGACTTGAAGACACTGCCATGGCGAGAGGGCCAGCAGCCTCTGCTGTGGCTACAGTTCGTCCAAACCCAGCCACCGGTATGGCAGCCGTGCAGCCCCTCCAAGGTGACCTGCTGACCAGGGCCCTGTCCAAGTTTTTCAGACCTACTCCAACTGCCGCCGGCTACCCGGGGTTCTATTGTGGTGCTTGCGGCAACTCCTTTTCCGGTGGGAGTGACCGCATGAGGGGCCACTACGGAGCTGTAGTGAGCAACATCGCGAAGTGCAGGGTGGCCCCTCCCGCTGCCCGTGCGCTTCTTGGACTGCCTGCCCTGGCACTTCCCGACGGGTTCACCGGAGCAGACCCGAAGTTGTTCAATGGAGAGGGTGAAGCCTGGGGAACCAGGGACCGCCCGGTCAACTGGGCGCAACTGACTGCTGAACGCCAGCACAAGGCGCTGAGAGATGCAGCCGGGGTAGGTGATAGCGACGACGAGGCAGCAGATGGCGCTTGCACCACCGCTGACCGTGCAGTTTCTCCAGCCATGTCCCTCCTCCGTGGAGGCCCTGCAGTCTCCCTTGCATCCCTCAACAGCAGCAGGCAGACGAGCATGCGTGACCATCTTGACAACAAGGCGAACAGGGAGTGCCAGAAGTCTCTCGTCAAGGTCATGGCGTGTGGGGCACTCCCAATCAGCTTCTGTCGCAGGCGCACCATGCTCGAGCTGATTGACAACGCCCGGCGCACCAACCCATCGTTCCGGCTCCCATCCCGTGAGACGGTTACTGACACCCTCCTTCCCGAGCTAGACAAGGAGCTGTCTGAATTGGAGCAGCCCCTTCGTGATGGGTGGGAGATCTTTGGGTGCACTTTGGGTGTGGATGAATGGTCGGACATCCAGATCCGCCCCATATACTCTGCAATGGCAACAAATGCTGAGGGTACTTCGCACCTGTTCTCTCGTGATGCGTCTGGGTTGGTGCGGGATGCAAACCATGTCGCAGCTGTGATTGACCTGGCCATTGCTGAAGTGGGTGCTGCAAATGTCGTGATGGTTATCACGGATAATGCTTCCACCAACAACAAGGCATTCAAGGCATTGCGTGTGAAGTACCCCAATATTTTTTTCACGGGGTGTGTTGCTCACAGTCTGGACCTTGTTCTGAAAGACATTGGGAAGACGGAGTGGGGAACCAATGTCATTGGGAGGGCAGAGAAGATTGTCAGTNAGCTGGATGCGTTTTCAAGTGGCCGCCTGACGGTGGACGAGGACCCGGAGCGGCAGAGGGATGTGGAAAGGGCAAAGCAGGCGGTGGCGAAGGTGGTGACTGGTGAGGTGGCGGCATACCGCTGGCATGCACGGCACTTGACTCGGATGGGTGCACTCCGCAACTTGGCCATGCGCATTCTGGCTCAGCCATGCACTTCTTCTGAGAATGAGCGTGTTTTCAGCAAGCATGAGCTCATTCAGACAGCTCGCAGGAACAGGCTCAACACTTCAACCCTTGAAATGCTGGTGAGGGTGAACGTGCGACTGACCTGACTTTACGGCAAGGTGAAGGGACCAAAGCTGGCAGACGTGGTCAAGGGCTCTGCTGGTGAGGACGAAGCAGAAAGTGGGAGCGACGTGGATGGGGAGTTGGAGGAAGGAGACCAGGAAGATGTTTGGGACCTTGACATTGCAGGAGCACAGGATAGTGGAGATGAGCTGGAGGCAGCAGCAGGGGCAGGAACCAATGGTGCTGCACGCGGTGATGGGGAGGATAAAGCGGTTTTGGGCGGTGATGATTCTGACACAGACGAAGAGGATCAGCTAGATGAGGAGATTGAAGAGCTCAATGAAGGTGGGAGCGATGACGGTGGGGATGGTGGGAATGAAAAGGAGGAAGAGGCAGCTGGAACTCCAGCCATGGAGGAAGTTGCTAGGATTCTACGACGGGGTGTGAGGAAGCGCAAGGACTTGGAAGCACCACTTGCAGAAGATGCAAGTGGTGCAGCAGGAGCTGCTATCCGAACATCTACAACAGGTTCCCGGTCTGTTTCTGGAACAGCCCGCTCACAGGATGCAGCAGGTGCACGTACTCAAGCTGCTGCAACACGCTCAGTTACATCTGCAGCAGCAGCTGCTTCCGCAGCAACACCTGCTACTGCTGTTGCCACGGGCCAAGCTGCTTCTCCAAGCCGCAACAGGAGGGCACGCCGTGGCTAGGACTTATGCATTCAATCTGTTTGGTCAGGTTTTCTTCCTTCCACTTTTGTGACTCAGATATAAAGCTTATCTTGACTTTTCACACAGCCAATGGTGTAACCTGCATTTTAAATGAATTTTCATTGCCATCTCTTGTCTATATTGTTCCACTAGTATCTTTTGTCTCTTCCCACCTCAGTAAGGAATGATGTGAGGAAAGTGGTGAAGTGCAAAACATGAAGTAATGTAGTGAATTGCTGAACACATAGTAAACACATTGGTAGATTACACAACACCTAAATTCAGTGAAGTTGTAAATTTTAGTACAAAGGCCTGATTTAAGTTGGTCCACAATGTTGCATTGCCTCTCCCACTGTTTTCTTGCAAAAATGACATGACCGACTTCCGACTTGGCTCAGCAATGGGCGACTTTCGACTTTAGACTTCCGACTTGGGCACCGACTTGGACTTGGAGAAGGCAACATGGGCTTGTGCAGATCCGTGTATTGGCCACAGATGCTGATGACTGTTAATCAGGAGTCAAATGCTGATGATGACGGAGTGGGCGCAGGGGCGAGCCACGTGCAATGCGGAAATTTTGGTGTGGGCGCAAGTCGTTGCGGAACGGGCGATGCGACCGGGCAGATCCTTGTGCCGAGCGCAAAATGATGCGGAAGCGAAGGAGCGGAAGAAAGCGGAAGCAACTAATGGATGAGTGGGTGTAGGGACGGAACCACGTGAGTTGTGGAATGCTGCGGATGATGAAAACGGATGGCACTGATGTGAAGGCGATTTTGAGGAGAAAGAGGAGGCTGAGAGGAAGTTGGTGTGGATGTGGATAGGAGGAGGCGGAAGAAGAAGGTGATGAGTGGAGGATGGCGGCTGGCGACAATGCAGGAAGTACGGTGAGACAAAAAGGGTGACGTTGCTGGAGGAGACACGGAACGAGGATGGCAAGGCATGAGGCTGAGCGGCAATGGGCGCTGGCGAGGTATCCAGTTGCTTCTGCTGTCAGGAGAGTGACGGCTTGTTCCCAAGTTGGCTGGAAGCGTGAGCAGGAAGACAAGTGGTGTCCGATATCCGGTTGGTAGGAGCAAGTTGGTTACAACAGAGGATGTCGCACGACGAGCTATGAAACTTGTTCGCTAACGTCAGGAGAGTGACGGCTTGTTCCCGAGTTGGTTCATAATAGGAACAGGAAGACTGGTGGTATCCGATGTCCTGACCGTGAATGGAGCACTCCTCTTGTTGACAACGTGAGCGGGCGGTGTAAGGGACGGCTCGAGGCAATGGTTGGGATGAAACGGATGTGGATGGAGTGGATGGAGCAGACGAGGTGATGATGCAGATTGGGAATAGGAAGTCGTTTCTGGTGACAGGGATTATGACGAGAGAGCGGGCTACAGACGACGGGAAGCTTCTAGGAAGATGACAATAGGCGGTGGCTCAAGAGTTGCTGGCTGCTGTTGTGGACGACAGGTCATCAATTGTTGGCCACAGACGCGGAATGGGCACAGGGCTTTCTACGCATGGCGAGACGTTTGTTCAGTGCAAGGAACACTTCAAGCGGTGCTGTTGATGTCAGCTGCTCGCGAAGCAAAGAGACCTAAAGTGGCAATGGCGGCGGCGGAGGAATGCAGATCTTAGAAGGAAAGCAATGGTAGCGGCAGAGGGATGACTCAGTCATGGGGCACCAGGTGATATCGCCTGATGCTCTGATACAATGTAAGAAAAATGTGATGAGCGAAGACGGCAGGAGCAGAAGGAGGTAGAAGCAACTAGAGCGTATAGGCAGGTCAAGAGGTGGCGAGGGCAGAGAGTTGCGAGCAGTCCTAAAGGAGTTATTCACAAAGCTTAAAGAGAGGCAAGACGCTAGAGCTGGAAGGAAGACAAGAGTTAGAGAGAGAATTGTGAGGGCGAGGCAGATGACGGAGGGCAAGTGCTGAGCGAAGCATGACAGAGAGAATGGCGGTGAGCTGCGAGTGGTTGGCAAAGGCAAAGGGGACGAGAGGCGAGTAGAGCGAGAACACCGCGGTGAAGGCGCGGAACCAAAGGGGAACAGGATGAGCCGAACTGTTTTGGTTAAGTTTAGAGGGAATGAACATCCTGCATATATACAAGGAATAGGACAAAACCAAAACAGCAACGGCTTTTTGGCTAGCCGGACACGACTGACTCTTCGTCACTTTGGTCAGCAACGGTTCGCTGGAGACCGTTGGACCGTTTATGTGGTCTCTCTTTAGAGAGCTGATCAGGACCTCTTCTCGAATTATCCAACGCCTTTCCGCAACAAGAAGCCAAGTCAGAGAGCACATATTTCCAACAACAATTAGGGCACAAGTGGGGCGCATGTGGGGCGCAAGTGGGGCGCATGTGGGGTGCAAGTGGGGCGCAAGTAAGGCCCAAGTAGGGCACAAATGGGTGCAAGTGGGACGCAAGTAGGACGCAAGTGGTGCGCAAATGGGGTGCAAGTAGGGCACAAGTGGGGTGCTAGTCGGGCGTAACTAGGGCACAAGTGGGGCGAAAGTAGGGCGCAAGTGGGGCGCATGTGGGACGCACGTAGGGTGTAAGTAGGGCGCAAGTAGGACGCAAGTGGTTTATAAGTGGGGTGCAAGTGGGGCGCAAGTGGGGCGCAAGTGGGGTGCAAGTGGGGTGCAAGTGGGGTGCAAGTGGGGCGCAAATGGGACGCAGGTGGGGAGCAAGTGGGGTGCAAGTGGGGTGCAAATGGGGTACAAGTGGGGTGCAAGTGGGACGCAAGTAGGGCGCAAGTGGGGGGCAAGTTGGGCGTACGTAGGGCGCAAGTGGGGCGCAAGTAGGAAACAAGTGGGGCGCAAGTGGGGCGGAAATGGGGCGCGAGTGGGGCACAAGTAGGGCGCAAGTGGGGCACAGATAGGGCGCAAGTGAGGCGCAAGTGGGACGCAGGTGGGGCGCAAATGGGGTGCAAGTGGGGCGCAAATGGGGCGCGAGTAGGGCGCAAGTGGGACGCAAGTGGGGCGCAATTGGAGCGCAAGTGGGACGCAAGTGGGGCACAAGTAGGGCGTAATAAGGGTGCAAGTAGGGCGCAAGTGGGGCACAAGTAGGGTACAAGTAGGGCGCAAGTAGGGCGCAAGTGGGACACAAGTAGGGTGCAAGTAGGGGTGCAAGTGGGGCACAAGTGGGGCGCACGTAGGGTGCAAGTGGGACGCAAGTAGGGCGCAAGTGGGGCGTAATTGGCGTGTAGGTGGGGTACAAGTAAGACGCAAGTGGGGCACAAGTGGGGTGCAAGTAGGGTGCAAGTGGGGCGCAAGTGGGGCGCAAGTAGGATGCAAGTGGAGTGCAAGTAGGGCGCAAGTGGGACGCACGTAGGACGCTAGTGGGGCACAAGTAGGGCGCATGTGGGGTGCAAGGGATGCCAGTAGGGTGCAATTGGGACACAAGTGGGGCGTAAGTAGGGCGCAAGTGGGGCGCAAGTAGGGCGCAATTGGGACGCAAGTGGAGTGTACATAGGGCACAATGTCGGAATATTGAAGTCAATATTGACATAATTCCTCGGATAATCTGAGCTCTAAATAAAGTTCAGGTTTCCTATCGGGCCTGTACGAACCCCTTGCCAAGAGATTATCCTTCACGATTGAGGACCCAGAGGCCAGCCGCCACTAATAACTGCGCCCATGTCACAAGCGCATCTGGGTAGCGGAAAAGAAGTAGTTGCTCTAGTTTTGTCCTGTTCTGTGATATATTACCAAGGATGTTCATTTCCTCAAAGCTAACCTGAACAGATCTATCCATCCTATTCCCTTTGGTTTTGTTGTTTCTTTGCCGTGTTCTAGATCTGCTCGCCCTTCGCTCCCACTGCCTTCACCAACCATTATCCGCTCACCTCTCTTCGCTTCATCATCCTTCGATGAGCACACATCAATCTCACACTTGTCTCACTCACGCCCTCTGTCACCGACCCTCTCTCTACCTCGCTTCTTTGGTGGCTCGCCTCTCCTCAAGATTTCTGGCTAACTCCTCGAGACTACTTACGTCATTTTGCTCCCGTCACTTCACTGACGTGGTTGTACCTGTCCCGGTGTTTCTGCTTGCTTCTGTTATTGTCGTATTTGCTCCTTGTATTTGTCTGAAATGATATCAGAGCATCTAGAAACATCACCTGGTGTTCCGTGACCCAATCATTGCTTGGTTGTCTTAAGTGCTCCGCTCCATAGTTCACCATTCCTCTGTCACCGCCACTGTCTCTTCGCTCCTCCCCGGTTCTTCAGTAGCTGATATCAACAGTACCACTTGAAGTGTTCCTCGCGCCGAAGTGACATCTTGTCATGCTGATCAAGCCCTACGCCCACTTCGCGCCCATGGCGGTGACTCATTGTCAATAACAGCCGCAAGTGGGTCTCAAGCCGCTATTTGTATCACCTTCCTCAAGGCATCCAGCCGTGCGCCACCTCCCCTTCCTTGTCACTCAGTTACTTCAGACATCTTCATCCTCCTCATCTACTCCATCTGTCTCAACTACTTTATCTGCCCCATCTACATCAGCCTCCTTGCATCCATCGCCTCGAGCCGCGTCCCTACATCGCCTTCTCGCATCGTTAAAAGTAGCAGCGTGCCATCTGTCGTCACGACATTGGACACCACCAGTCTTCCTGCTCCTGTTGCAAGCCAACTAGGGAACAAGTCGTCACTATCCTAATATCATTGGACTATCGTCACTTCTTACCTCACGACTTCCTCTACTACAGCCCACTTCCTCTCGCTGTCAGGATATCGGACACCATCAGTCTTTCTGCTCACACTTTGAGCCAACTGGGGAACAAGCCGTCACTCTCTTAATAGTAGAGAAATTGGTTGCCTTGCTTGTGCCAATTGCTGCTTCGCTTTCCGCCTCGTTCTACTCTTCATATTGTGACCCCTCCATCACTTCCATCTTTCTCCCTCGCCATGCCACCAGCATCGTCACCAACCTCCTCTCCATCAGCTTTCACACGTCCTCTTCATCCTCTGCCTCTTCAAACTTGCCATCGCATTAGCGTCATCTCAGTCTCCTCAGCTTCCTTTGCTTCGGCTCTGCATTATCCTCCTCTTCAACATCATCCACATGTTGGAATTGGAGGAGAGAGGGAGCCTTGGAGCAGCGAGCATATGGGACTGAAAGAGCATCAGTTGTGCTGGAGAATGGTTGTTGAATCACTCAAAATGATGGAGTACATATAGAGCTAGAGCTTGGGCAAGTCAGCCCTCTCACAAGCCACACCACTTAGCCATGGAGGCTAAGGCTCAGATACAAGAGTCCACAATCTCACACAAGGGAGGAAATCAGCCTAACAATCAGGCTGACCAATCACACACGACCTAGANAGCTAGAGAATGCTCTCATGGCACACTCCAAGTGGTCACATCACCCACAAACCCATGGAGAATCGCCATGTTTCCATGGCTAGCACACAAGGATCTCACCTCACCTAAAAAGTAAAGAGAGGTACCTTTTTCCTAGTCAGCACACTCTGACAAGGCAACCCAAGAATCTAGGACCTTTTTTGATATTTTTCCCATCAGGTCTTGACCCTGGACCTCTTGCCTTTTTCTTTTCTCAGGCTAAGGCATGGATCCATCACCCATGGCCACCCAGACATCGGCGGTCCATGACCCCCGAAACTTCGAAAATTCATATCTCCCAATCCGACCGTTGGATCGGCCTGAAACTTGGATAGTAGATAATTTGCCACGTGATCTTTCCAATGGTGAAGACGGATCGACAATCGGAGTAGGCATCTGGAAGTTTCCTGGAACTTTGGACCTGAAACTGAGCCAAACGGCTCCTTTCCCAACAATCACCCACTTTGCCGCACTCAGAGTGGGCTGAGTCCACATGTCTTCATGCAGAACTGCTGCTTCTCACGGGTCACTGGCTTGGTGCAAAAATCAGTGACCTGCCTGCTGGTTGGAGTAAATTCCAGTTTGAAAGCACCCTCCTACACCATGTGCATGATGAAGTGATATGCAATATCAATGTGCTTGGTGCGTGCATGGTGCTCAGGATTCTTGGCGAGTGCGATTGCGCTCTGGTTGTCGACGCGCATAGGAACTGGAACTGCTACACTCCCACTCATCTCCGCCATAAGACGCTGGAGCCAAACTGCTTCCTTGGCTCCAAAGCTGAGAGAGACGTACTCAGCTTCTCTGCTCGAGGTGGCCACGACCACCTCTCGCTTGCTGCACCAGCAGATGGCAACTCCATTCATGAGAAACACATGTCCAGAGATGGACTTGCGGGTCTCAGGATTTGAAGCCCAATCTACATCTGTGTAGCCGATGATGCTGTTGTCGTTGCCGTTGTAGGTGATGCCGACGTTGATGGTTCCAGCAAGGTAGCGCAAGATCCGCTTCAGTGCCTTCTGGTGCTCTAGTCCGGGATTAGCCATGTGCTGGCTCACAGCTTGTGCGAGGTCAGGCCTGGTTGCCACCATCAGGTATATGAGACTGCCGACGGCGCTCTGGTACTTCTGCCACTCTGCTGCATCTGCTTCTCCACTGAAGCTCACGAGGTACTTCCGTGTCTCCAGCGGCATGCCGATGGGTTTGGCCTCTGCCATGCCGAACCGCTGCAGGATGTCCTTGATGTAGCGACTCTGTTGTAGCGAGAGAGAGCGTGATCTGCGGTCACGCGTGATCTGGATGCCGAGGAGGTATGATGCCTCCCCGAGATCAGACATCTGGAAACGCTCCTGCATGGCCTCCTTGAACTCCTGCAGTGCAGACATGCTGTTGGAAAGGAGGAGCATGTCATCCACATAGACAATGATGATGAGGATCTCATGCTCATGCTGCCAGCAATACACGCTGTAGTCACACTCGCTGCGCTCAAACCCCGTGCACTACAACGCCGCATCCAACTTCTGGTTCCAAGCACGAGACGCTTGCTTGAGGCCGTAGAGCGACTTCTGCAGCTTGCAAACCAGGTGCTCCTGGCCATCCATGACGAACCCCTCCGGCTGCTCCATGTAGATCTCCTCCTCCAAGTCACCATTCAAGAATGCCGTCCTGATATCCATGTGGTGAACCACAAAGTCCAGAGCTGCTGCATAAGAGAGGAGTGTGCGTATAGAGGCAAACTTTGCAACAGGGGCAAAAGTTTCTATGTAGTCGATACCCTCCTCCTGCGAGTAGCCCTTCGCGACCAACCTCGCCTTGTACTTTTGCAGGTTACTATCTGCTCCCCGCTTCTTCTTGAACACCCACTTGCACTTGATCACCTTACGTCCAGGTGGACGCTTAGTCAGCTCCCACGTGCCGTTGTCCAGCTGCGTCTGTATCTCCTGCTGCACGGCTTGCGCCCAATCTGCTGCGTCCGGTGTAGTCATGGCCTCCTTGTATGACGTTGGCTCATCTGAATCTACTGCAACTGCGACGTTCATCTGTTCTGGTTTCTGCAGCATCCAGAAATGGCCGCGCTCACCAGGGTTGTAACGCACCCTAAGAGGGTACGTGCGACCTGGTGCTGGAGCGTTAGCGGGCGGCTGGCGCGGTGCTGCCGGTACAACTGCTACTGCTGGTGGTGGTACATCTCCCTCCTCTGCTTCTGCCGATGAGGCTGCTGTATCTGCTACATCAGACATGGGAGAGTAGAGTGATTCTCCCACTGTCACAGTAGAGGAAGGATCGGGAGAGACTAGGTCAGGAAGGATTTCTGCTCCCACTGTCTCGTCAGCTGTTGGTTCTGCTGCCTCTTCATAGATATTGTTGGTGCCGATGACGTTGCTCTCGTTGAAGACTACATCCCTGGAGATGATGACGTGGCCTGTATCCCTCTCGTAGAGGCGATAGGCCTTGCTTGCCACGTCGTAGCCAATCATCAACATCTGCGCAGTCTTTGCGTCCCATTTCTGCCGCTTTTCCTTGGGCACGTGCATGTACGCCAGGCTGCCAAATGCTCGGAGATGACCGACGCTCGGTTTCTTGCCGAACCACGCCTCGTACGGCGTCATCTGCTCCAGCGCCTTAGTTGGACTGCGGTTCTTGATGTAGACCGCAGTGCTCACGGCTTCAGCCCAGAAGTCGTAGGTCAGCCGAGCCGCGTACAGCATGGAGCGCGCCGACTCCACAATGGTACGGTTGGCGCGTTCTGCTACACCGTTCTGCTGCGGCGAGTACGGCGCGGTACGCTGCGCCTTGATGC
>SZWC01017757.1:4832-22176 GCA_023375785.1 Penium margaritaceum | reverse complement strand
GACCCATAAAACAGGGTCATCAACAGGGGATTTTGAAAGATATGCCCTCTTGAAAACAGGGTGTGCTTCTGCTCCTACTTCAACTCAGACCAGCCAGCTTGTAAACGGCGTTTCTCCCAAACAAATCGATGGAATGGAAATATTTTTGCACCAATAGAAAGCTTAGGAAAAATACTACAATTAGCATGAATTGTAGTATTTTTAAATTTGACAAAGAAACGAGAGAGTTATGGTCATCACAAGGCGACAGTCTTACTCATAGAGAAGAGTGTAGCCCTGGCCGACCTCGTTTTGAGCATAACTCTCAATCCGACCGTTGGATCGTCGCGATTTTGAGCTCGTTGGAAAGATTGTCTCACAAACTTGAAAATGTAGTTGATCGTCAAATTTGGTCAATGTTTGATCCTAAACCGTCACTCTCAAAGTGACGGCCTGTGCTGGCTGAATCTGGCAGAATCTGGCTCTGATACCAAATGTTGGAATTGGAGGAGAGAGGGAGCCTTGGAGCAGCGAGGATGTGGGACNAAGCCACACCACTTAGCCATGGAGGCTAAGGCTCACACACTAGAGTCCACAATCTCACACAAGGGAGGAAATCAGCCTAACAATCAGGCTGACCAATCACACACGACCTAGAGAGCTAGAGAATGCTCTCATGGCACACTCCAAGTGGTCACATCACCCACAAACCCATGGAGAATCGCCATGTATCCATGGCTAGCACACAAGGATCTCACCTCACCTAAAAAGTAAAGAGAGGTACCTTTTTCCTAGTCAGCACACTCTGACAAGGCAACCCAAGAATCTAGGACCTTTTTTGATATTTTTCCCATCAGGTCTTGACCCTTGACCTCTTGCCTTTTTCTTTTCTCAGGCTAAGGCATGGAGCCATCGCCCATGGCCACCCAGACATCGGCGGTCCATGACTTCCAAAACTTCGAAAATTCATATCTCCCAATCCGACCGTTGGATCGGCCTGAAACTTGGATTGTAGATAATTTGCTACCTGATCTTTCCAATGGTGAAGAGGGATTGACGATCGGAGCAGGCATCTGGAATTTTCCTGGAACTTGCTCCTGTGGACCTGAAACTGAGCTGGACGGCTCCTTTCCCAACACCACATCGCTTCGCAGCACATGTGGTTCTGCCATTGCATCCACTCAGCCATCAATCGCCTCCACCATCATCTATTCCGTTACCTCCGTATCGTTCTCCGCTCGGCACTAGGATCCGCCCGGTCGCATTACCCGTTTTGCGATGACCTGCGCCCCTGCCGAAAACTTTCGTAGCTCACACGGTTCGTCCCTATACCCACTCCTATATCATCAGCTTCCGCTTCCTCACCAGCTGATGTCAATATCTATGGCCAGTACAAGGATACGTACGAGCTTGCTGCCCCCTTCGTAGCAGCCTGCACCCACGCCGGCAGTAAATTCCTTGTGGCGTGTCGACCTTCGCCTTCCCCTTGCCGCATTCTATTCCCCTATCTCACTGCGCACGTGGTTCCACCTCTACGCGCACTCCGTCAACAATTGCTCCTCCTCTTCCGCATCGTTCAGAGTTCCCGAAGGAACAAGGCTACTTTGCCACTTACAGTCTATCATCATCATTTGTCCCCCCTCCCTCTTGTGTATCGGGATCCAGGATCACTCGTAGAAAACACAATGCCATGTCACCAGCATGGTCACCTTGTGCGCATCGCATAAACAATATGTGTGTCTCATTCCCAAGACTACCCTTCGCCCCAGGATCCTCACAACAACCCACCGGCTCCTTACATACGTCTTCTTCTGACACAAGGTGTGTTGAGAGTCACATTTTGAGTCGGCCCAAACTCCGGCCCCTGAGTCTCCAAGAGGCTCGAGACGCTCGCATAGATATCCTACGTCGTATGCTTCAAGGGGTCCTCCTTGGAATGTTTGAGCAGGACTTGAGTCATTGGTGTCCGCATGGGGCTGCCACGTGCATGTGGATGAGTTCTCTCGATTTTGGGTCGGTGGAAATTCCAGCCCCTTGGTCTTGGAGATTGTCGAGCGGCGCGCTCGAAGACCCTATGGCGTATGCTCAAGGGCCCGTGCCTTTGAAATTTTGAGCAGGACTTGGGTCCTCGATGTTTTTACGGGGGTTTGACGTGCGTATGGATGAGTTTTCTCGATTTTGGATCAGCGGAAATTCTGGCCCCTTAGTCTCAAATACTCTTGAGGTGAGCGCTTGGAGACGCTGCGTTGTTTGCTCAAGACACGTGCCTTGGAATTTTCGTGCGGGACTTAGGCCATCAATGGCCATGCGGGGGTGTAACGAGCGTATGGATGAGTTTTCTTGATTTCGGGCCAGCGGCAATTCTAGCCCCTTAGTCTCGAAGACTTGACACATGCGCTTGGAGACTTAGTGTCAGAAGAATGTAGCATCGAGAAAGGCACTGGCAGAAGCAGGCAGAAGCGTTGGAACATGCACGAGTGCGTCAGTACAGTGACGTAAGCGTGAGTGGCCCCAAGGAGTTAGTCGTAGGACTTGAGAGAGGTCGAAGATTTAGGACTTAGATGTAGACGTCCAGTTGAGGGAGGAAGTGAAGGCAAGTGGAGTGGTAGCTGAGCGAAGGAGCAAGAGCGACGGAGCGAGAATATGAGAGCTGTGAGAGGCTGGTGAAGGCAGGGTGCAAGCAGAGCGAGGACACGACGGCGAAGCCGCAGAACCGAAGGGAATCGGATGGACAAAATTGTGCTGGTTATTCAAGAGGGAATGAACATCCTCTGCAGATACAATTCAGAACATGACAAAACAATAGTAAGAACGGCTTCTTAATGCTAGCCGGACGCGTTGCGAGTACTTTCCCTTGTTGTCCCAACGGTCTTGGTTCTTTGCTTGGTGTTGTACCCTTTCGCTTGTGGCTGTTGGGTGCGGAGCAGAACCTGGGGACTTGCACCGGATTCTTTGGTGTATTTTCCGAAGTTCAGTCACAGGAGGTATTGTTGTCGGATTATGGTTTTGACACTTAGGTCATCGACATCAGACACCACCAGTCGTCCTGCTCCTGTTGCAAGCCAACTGGGGCACAACTCGTCCCTCTCCTAGCAGCAGAGTAGCTGGCTGTTTTGCTTACACCTACTTCCGACTCCCTTGCCTTTTGTCACTGCTTCGTCAAATCCATCTCGCGTTGCCCTTCAACATCCGCACTTCTTCTTCACTGTCCACTAGCATCCCTTGCCTCCTCCAGCCTGCCTTCAGCATCATCCTTATCTCAAGTGCCTCTCCCTCCTTTCAGCCGCCCCTGCATCAGCCTCCTCCTCGTCAGTATCCGCATCGCTCTGCAGCACATGTGATTCCACCCCTACGCCCACTAAGCTATCCGTTGCCTCCACCGTCATCTTTTCCCCCACTTCCAGCGTCGTCCTTCGCTCTGTACAAGGATACGCCCGGCTGTATCGCCTGTTGCACGACAGCCTACGTCCACGCCGAACCTTCCAAAACGCACACAGTTTGCCCATGCGCCCAGTCCTATATCAGTAAGCTTCCACCTCCTCATCAACACTCATCAGTTTCTGCAGCCAGCACAAGGACCGCCACGAGCTACTTGCCCATTTTGCAGTAGCATCCACCTATGCCGGCAGTATATTTCTCACGGCACGTCGGCAATCGCCTTCCCCTAGCCGCATTCTAACCCTCTACTCAGCCGTGCACGAGGTTCTGTCCCTGCGTCCACGCCGTCATCATCTGTTCCTCCGCCTTTTGTCATCGTCCTTCCATCGGCATCAGGATCCACCCAGTCGCATCCCCTACTTCGCGACGGCCTATGCCCATGCCGAATCTTGTACAACGCACGTGGTTCACCCCTGCACCCATCGTTCTTCCTCAGCCATTGCCATTGCCATCATCATCAGCATCAATTACCAAGCTCCAGCATTCAGACCCTCTCACCGTCTACTCTTCTCCTTGTTAGGAAAATGATATGAGCATCAGATGAGATAGACGATCATGCGAGGAGAAGGTGGAATTATCGACGAAGCTACAAAAGCTGACGGCTTGCTGACGTCACAAGGCAACGGCCACGGCAGTCGGCGTACAGTTGATTGATTACTGTACCGATATGCGGGCTGACAGCTCTGAGTGGACGTAGTGCCTCAAGCACTGGCGCGAGATGCAGTTACGATAGAGCAGTGCCTCAATACTGAAGTGCGGGCCGAAAGGCCGCAGCGCTGAGGTGTGGGCAGGAGCGATACAGAGGTGTTGCAGAGGCGTTGTCGTAGTGCGGATGGCCACGGGCGCAAAAATGATAAGGGCGCCTTGGCAAACAAGTGCGGATGCGATGCAGCAAAGTGGAGGAAGCGGGCAGTAAGGAGCGACGGAATAAAGTGGAGTGCCACGGTATAAGTGCGGGTAGCTGAAGGGCAAGTGGTGCGCCACAGCAAAGAGGTACGGGCTTGTAGCCTCAGCACCAAGATGCGAGCAAGAGCGGATAAGTGGATGTGGACGCCAGAGCTTGACAGCGGGCAGCCAAAAGACAGATGGTAAGCCATAGCCACGAGGCGAGCAGAGCAAGCGAAGAGCTACAGCCAGACGGCGGGCAGACTGGAAAGCTTGAAGAGATGAATCAGAAGGTGTACTTGATGCAAAGGATACTAATCCTACCTCAGTGTTAAGTACTAGCTTACTAGCTGCCTGGTGTCTTCCGGCTACTGCTTCTGCTCCGCTTATGTTGTGTAGCACATCCCGATGACGACGTTTTCGTAGTATATACACTCTCGGACGTGGGCTGGTCGTGTCTTGTTGTTGGTGTTGTCGTGACGCGAGGACCGAGGGCAAGGCCCTGACGTGTCTTGCGGGCACCGTCGATGGTCGGTGCTGGTCACCTTTTATTATCATTAAGGTATCGTGCTCCGGGCCGGTGACTTCTGGCATCCCTCGGAGTTGATCCGCCTGGTCACCTTTTTCTCGTATTTTCTTTTCCGTGGAAGGACAGGGGTCCAAAGGGCAACACGAGGAATGTACCGGGACAACTCGGTTCTCTGAGTGTCCTTTGGCATGTCCGTTTTAGTTCCAACACTCCTTTCACACGGGGATCCATGTGGTCACACTGCCTTTCCAGCAAAAACCTGCGTCCTTGCCACTCCCAGTAGCAATAGGTCTCACCCTCTTGCTGGAGCATCGGACACCTACGGTCACACTGCCTGTTAGGCTCGAGCACACTCGAGCACAAGCCGTCACTCCTCCGGTGAAGGGGGAATCTCCTACTGCTCAACTACTCCCCTCTTGCACGCTTCACACATGCCCCCACTAGCACATGTATCCGTAGCCGAAGCTTGTCGATGAAGACACCATCCAAACGCCACTGGACCCGGACACCACCCGTTTCCTTGCTTGATCAAGCTAACCTGTGGAACAAGCCGTTGTATCTGTGGAGCTGATTGCCTGAATCCCTACGCTTTGCTACAATTCCCCTGGAATCACAGAGGTCGCTGTGGCCGGACCCTCTTTCAGTGTGGTGTTGTAGCAGCGCCCTCCACTCCTACATCCCCAGCACCTAGTACCATCACCATCTCCATCACCTCCATTAGCACCCCTCTAAGGGATCATACCAAGGAGAGTGAGCTCTCGGCGGTATCCCCTTGGACCAACATCCTCATCAAGGCTTCCTCGGCAGACGGCCTTGATGAACGAATGGTTTCTCTCGGCACTCCTTGTCATGAAACTACAATGTCCCTGGGCAAGTCAGGAGTTCAAATGGGCAGGAGGCGGAAGAATCGAAGAAGTTGTGGAAAGCTGACGGTGTGCTGACGTCACATATGTAAGAGCAGTTGATGGTGCGAGGATACGAGATATGCAGCCCGCGGTAACCACCCAACTGGCTGGTGCCAAAGTACTGGGCGTGATGATGCGTGGACGCAGTGCCAAGTAGGACGGGCATTGCGGAACTGAAGGCGCCTTGGCAGAGCGGTATAGGCACGACGGAGCAAAGCGGAGGAGCAGGTAGTTATAAATTGAAGTAATGTCACAGCTTGATGATGGGCAACACAAGATGAAAGTGCCACAGTCGTTTGGCGTGGAGGAGTGATGACAAGACGAGGCTACAGCCGTGAAAGACGGACGTAGCAGAAGACGTGGAAAACTTGATTCACATGAGTACATGAATAATAACAAAGGCAAAAATACATTGAGTGCTAGGTTGCCTAAGTACTAGTCCTACATCCTGTTACAAGGGGCGGTAGTCCAAGTGGTGCCACAATCTACTGGCTGCTTCTGTCATGGGAGCGAGGTGTGGAGGCGCTTTGTGGCTCCCTACACACAAGAGCGATGCGGGAGCCTCAGATGCACATAGTCCTAGAGTGGTACGCTGGCATTTTCCATCTGCACCTGGTTTTGGTACGTGGCCGAGATGGCGCTTTGCCAACACGTTAGCGTGTAGCGAGGACTAGAGCGCGGGCCCTGTATAACCGTTATCGTGCAGCCGGCCGTTCGTAGAGTGGTGAACGGAGGTGGGCAGGACCGGTCTTGGTGTGGTTCATTTGTCACGGAGATGAACAGGTCACCGATCAGGGTTTTCTGTGTCCAAGATCCATGTCTCCTTGCTTTGTCGAGAAGGGGCACTTGTGGGTTATAGCACTCAGCTGGAGCAGACTTGTGGTAATGTGAGATTATTCTAACAACCTCCCTCGATGTCACAAGTCTGTTGCTTTGCTTGAGAGGTGGGAGTCCAGGGGGTTGGAGTTGATGTGATGGCGTGCTGGAGTTGGTGGTGGGAGACAGTTGAGAGGCTGTCCAGGTTAGCTTGCCAGCGATGTGTGTGTTGGAGAAGTCCCACGCTGGTTTATAGGGATCAGAGGTGCTGAGAGAGTCACTTTGGACTGGGTTGTTGACAGAGGGACCTCCATTCGTCCTGAAGTGGTTCGAGGGGATGAGGCATTCAGTGGAGGAGGACAGAAGGTGCTGCAGTAGTCCTTGCGTGTTCACCCAAAGGAATGCGCGGTCCAAAAGGATGGTGGTGCAGAGGGCAAGAGCGAGATCAGCCCCGTCCGTTCTGAACTGGTTTGTGTTGAGAAGATTGCTCCTGGAAGGCGATGCTGAAGGTACTGGAGGGTTGTTCTACTAGATGAGTTGCTGCTGTTGCCCTGCTTGGTCCTGACGAGGAGGGAGATAGGCGGTTGCTGCTCCTGCTGATGAATGCACTGCAGTTTTCCAGAGTTCCAGGTTTCCACCTGTTGGAGGGGAGGAGCCAAATGAAAGACAGGTAGGAGAGTGTTGCTTGTGTGGATGAGCATAGACGTTGGGAGGTGACGCAGCAGCTGGGTTGTTGGTTGAATGTTGCTCAGGCACATCTTGTTGTTGTGGTATTGTGTTGCTGATTGTTGTACCGTAGTTGATCATCATGAAGTTTTTGAGCTCGTCTTTGGTGAACAGCGGAGTATCGGAGTCGAGTAGCAATCCCATGGATGTAGTAGCATCTGGGCACGAGAGGAGGCGACCGTGGCTGCTGTAGAGGGCCATTCTCCTAGGTCAAAGTAGTCGTTGTCAACGTAGTTTGGAGAGGGAGATGCATGGATGGAGGGTGGTTGGAGGACTGAGCATGATGTTCCAGACCTGGACAAGATGTATGCTTTTGCGAGTACTTGGCGGCGTTGACGGCGACATTTGCCCTATGACAGGCGAGTGGATGGTAGGCTACTGTGGGTGACAATGAGGCAACATGAAGCATTGAACAGGCTCATGATGTGGATGGTGAGGAATGCTTGCTGGACCCATGTGTTCCTTCATCTACTAAGAAGATGTTACCAGAAAGAGTGGCTCTTGTCCTTGAAGGGCTGTCTGATTGTGGGCACATTGTAGGGTCTGAAGGCGGCGAGAGGAGTTGGCAGAACGAGTGAGCTACTTCTGAGTTGGTCATTCTAGAGGGAGAGTCGTGGTCTTCTGTTACCTGAGGGTGAGGGAGGTTGGCGTCGGCAGTGATTGAAGCGACTGCTTTTGAAGATTGCTGAAGATGTTGCTTCTTTTACTTTTAGCCAATGCCAGGCTGCTGCTGCAAGGCAACCGAGTGCATAGAGGATCATGCTAATCCTTTGACAAAAGAGACATGCAGAGCACGGATGAGTGGTGGAAACTTTGTTGTAGGGGCCGAAGAGGTTTGCGAAGTTTGGACGGTTGTGGCTGAGGTCACAGTTGTCAGTGACTCGGCACCTGGATGCTGCTGTTGTTCGTGCAACACTGTCACTGAGCCGTGCCCATACACGGTCGAGCGTCAGGGTTGACACGATGTTTGAAGGATACTGAGGCAGCTGCTTGTACGGCACTGCTGCTGCTGCAGGAGGCAATGCTGCTACTGCTATGGAGGTGACGGCTGATGGATGGCCAATATGCGAATTGGTGATGAATGTCAGGCGGCACAAGGAGGTGATGCTGCTACTGCCATGCCTTTGGGTGTTGTGTCCATACACAGCATCGTCCAGCTTGCAGTGGAGGTAGGAAGTAAGTGATGGCGCTTCCGCTGGCTTAGAGGCACGGAGTAGTGCGGACTAACGGTTTTGGCGGTAGCGATGGTGAGGAACCAATTAAGATAGATAGGAACTTTGTCTGTATTCTGATACCATGTCTGGAAACTGCAATGATCCTTGGCAAGACATGAGTTCAGATGGGCAGGAGGCAGAAGCATCGACAAAGCTGCGGAAGGCTGATGGCGTACTGATGTCACATATGCAAGAGCAGTTGATGGTGCGAGGAAACGAGATAGATAGACCACAGCAACCACCACACTGGCTGGTGCCAAAGTACTGGGCATGCTGATACATGGGCGCAGTGCCAACAGGCACAGGCGCTGCGGAACTGAAGGTGGCCCGGCGAGGCGGTACAGGCACGACGGAGCAAAGCGGAGGAGTAGGAAGTTGCAGATTGAAGTAATATCATAACTTGATGACGGGCAACAGAGGATGAGAGTTCAACAGCCGTTTGGCACGCGGAAGCGATGACAAGGCGGGCGTATCAAAAGATATTGAAAGCTTAATTGAGACGAGTACATGAATAATAATAGAGGAAAAAATACAATGAGTACTAAGTTGCCTAAGTACCAGTCCTAGATCTTACTACGGGGGCGGTAGCCCTAGTGGTGCCACTGTCTCCTGGCTGCTTACGTCATGGAAGCGAGGCGTGGAGGCACTTTGCGGCTTTCTACGCACAAGAGCGGTGCGGGGAGCCTCATATGCACGTACTCTTGGAGTGGTACGCTCGCGTTGTCCATTTGTACCTGGTTTTGGTACGCGGCCCAGATGGAGCTTCGCCAACATGTTAGCGCGTTGCGAGGACTGGAGCGCCGGTCCTGTATGATCGTTATCGTGCAGCCGGCCATTCACAGAGTGCCGGTCGGAGGTGGGCAGGACCGAACCTGGTGTGGATCCGTCGCCACGAAGATGAACTGGTTACCGATCAGGGTTTTTGGTGTCCAATATCCATGTGCCCTTGCTTTGTCAAGAAGGGACACTTGCAAGTTTTAGCACTCAGCTGGGGCAGACTTGTGATGATGTGAGATTATTTTGACACTCCTTACACAATAACAGACTATGAGCAACAATATAGTCACTTCCCTTCTTTGTGTTTGACCATCGATGAAACCGACATACGTCATTCACTGTTCAACACCTAACAAGGCACTGACTGATATTGTCACTCATCTTCCAGAATGCCTAGGGATTCTCCCCAACTGCAGAGGAAAGACATTGTTTCACGAACTAACATCAATGGAGATTTGAGCTGCTGCTCACTCTGGGAGACTCAAACTTTCCAAGTTCAATCTCTGGCAGGTTCCCCTTGGTCTCCTCGACTCCATATCCCTTCTTGGTACGGACTGGGTCAAAGCACTCCTTGTCACATAACCGGAATGAGCATCAGATAAGTTAGAAATGCACATGCAGAGGAGGTGGAAGTATCGACAAAACTGCGGAGGGCTCACGACTTGCTGAAGTCACATACAAGCGAAGAAATGACCGCTGAAGAGAAACGAGCTCTGAGGAGCACAAGTGACAACGTGATATGAGTGTGGGGGCGGTGCCAAGGGCATGTGCCGATCCAGAAGCGCAACTCCTGAGGAATGGCAGTGATTGCCACAGTAGCAAGATGCGGGCTGCCTACGGGGCTAGGCACAGCAATCAAGAGCGGACATCAATGGTTGGTGAAGAAACGGAGTCATGTGGTTGAGCAGGAAGGTGTCAGAGCTATTGATACCGGGCAGTGGCGATGCAGAAGGCGCGACGACGCAAGGAGGAGCAGTGATGGCGAACTGAGATACCAGAGCCTTGCAGCGGGCAACAGCGAAGGTAACAAAGATAGCGGATGCCATAGCGTCTATAGCAGACAACACAAGGATGAGATGTGCCACGGCGCGGAGGCGGACAGCCGTAAGAGAAAATATGATTGACGGGATGAGGCATCTATGTACATCAAGGGACAGAGTATATATAGTGATCTTAACCTAGGGACTAGTCCACCGATCTTAGAGTGGGCGATCCATGAGGAGTCGCCATAGGCGACATGTGCTAGCTGCTGCTCCTGGTGCACTTGCTCCGTGCGACGGTTCTTCAGGCTGTTGGTTCAGACAATTCCATGTTCGTGCGTGTGTCCACTCTTGCGGAGCGCAATAGGAGTTGGTGGACTCCGAGGGACTTGTGACGTGTTTGTTGTTGTGCCGGAACAACATCAGATGAGCATTGTGCAGTGGTATTGTCGTTACGTGCATACCACACCGCGGCTTTGAAGCAGATTTGCCAACTGGTGGATTTGAAAGGTTCTCGATATGCCTTTGACCATTGGTCGGTCGGCTTGCAGATCGCGAACGATGCAGGTCCTCGGAGTTGAGCTTATTCGGATGGTTATCTTTCATTTTCTCCAGGTCAGAGTCCGAACTGGGTATCTCGGTAAAGTCTTGGTGTGCCCAATTGGCGTCAATGTCTTGGGACCTTAAGGTGCATGTCTGACAGCCCCTCATAAGGTCACAAGCATTGAAGCTTGGAAGGTCCACGTTTGAGTGATGAGGTGCTTGCAGCGTGGAGAAATGGAGAGACTCATTGTGTGGGACAGAGCAAGGAGTCCCTTTAGAGAAGTTGCTATGACCCGTAGTTTGGTGGTGCACCACCTAGTCGTTGAGCCCATAGAAGCTGATCATGAACCTGTTGATCTTTTCATATGAGAAGAGGGGCACGGAGCTGAAGAGCGAGATGGGTCTGGTAGGGAGAAGAAGTGGTGAGTATTGTGCAGAAGCTGATTGTGTCATTGGTGCTGATGATCATAGAGGTTGTGAAGTTGTGACTTTGGTGGTGAGGGTGTCAAGAGTGAGAGCACATGCTGGTTGGTGTCCCCTGAAGTCAGATCTGGGATGCGTCTGTGAGTGAGGAAGTTGAGCATTGGAAAGGAGCCAACGATGATTTCTTCGGGTCCAGATTTTTATTCGAGGAGGGAATAGTTGAGGGCTACGAGGTGCATAAGAGGAAGATGGAGCGAAGAACGCTATTGTGATGGAATTGATTTCAAGGGTGTTGGCTGGATATGCGGGATGTAAGAGGTCGGGATTGTTGATGTCATGGTGCAAGGAGAAAATGTGGCCAGAGAGGGGGATCCTGGATATAGTTGGAGGCTGTGGAGCGGAGCTGGATGAAGTGGAGGAATGTGAGGAGGAAGAGCAGGTTGAAGTGGGAAGAGGATTTGTCAGCATGGATTGCTGTTGAGGGGATGTTTGGTGGAGGTGACTAATGACGGTGGCAGTCAGGCACCCAAGGCTGAAGACCAGTGGGATCATGATATGCCGACGAGAGAGGTGCTTGGTTGGTGCTCCTTGACCGCTGAGGTGACAAGATGGGATTTTGAAATGCTACTGCTAGTGACAGGCGATACTGCTGCTCCTGCTGTGAGCGTGTGTTTCACCGTCATCGAGTCCTGTCCATACATCATTCAAAAAAGGTGGTGACACATTGTAGGAGTAGATGATGCAGAAGTGCTATTGCTACTGATGACAGTGGTATTGGTGTTGCTGGGGAACTGATTCCTGGCAACTTGGCAGGTGCGCGCTTTGGCGAGGAGTTTCAAGCGGCAGAAGACTGACGCGAATGAAGGATAATGCAATATCTTGACCGTTGTGCCTATACACAACGTCTCTGATCTTGCAACAGAGGGAGCCAGGAGGACGCAAATATTCCGCTGGCTGGAAAAGACGCCGCGGCACGGCTGGGCGGTTCCGGCGTCAGTGAGAGTGAGGAAGCAACGGAGAGAGCCATGCACTTTCTCCGGGCTCTGATACCATGTCAAGAAATTGGAATGAGCATTGGACAGGTTAGATATGCAGGCGAGGAGGAGGTGGAATTATCGACAAAACTGCAGAGGGCTGACGACTTGCTGACGTCACATGTAAGCAAAGATATAACTGCTGAAGAGAAACAAGTCCTCAAGAGTACAAGTGACAAAGTGATATGAGCGTGGGGGCAGTGCGAAGGGCATGCGCTGATCCGAAAGTGCAACTGCTGAGGAATGACAGTGATTGCTACAACAGCAAGATGCGGGCTACCAGTTGGGCTAGCCATAATAATTATGAGCGGGCATCAATGCATGGTGAAGCAACGGAGTCATGTAGCTGAGCAAAAAGGTGCCATAGCTGTGGATAAGAGGCAACGGTGATGCAGAAGGCGTGATGATGGAAGGAGGAGCGATGATGGCAAACTGAGGTGCCACAGCCTTGCGGCGGGAAATGGCAAAATTAACTAGGAGAGTGGATGCCGCAGCCTTTGTGGCGGGCAACAGAAGTATGAGATGTACCACGGCACGGAGGCGGGCAACGACAAGAGAAAATATGATTGATAGGAATGAGGCATCTATGTACATCAAGGGACAGAGTATATATAGTGATCTTAACCTAGGGACTGGTCCACAGATCTTAGGGTGGACGATCCACGAGGAGTGGCTGTAGGTGACGTGTGCTAGCTGCTAGTTCTGGTGCTCTTACTCCGTGCGGCGGTTCTTCGGGCTGTTGGTTCGGGCGATTTGATGTTCGTGCATGTGTCCAATCTTGCGGTGCGCGGTAGGAGTTGGTGGACTCCAAGGGACTAAGGATGTAGTCGTTGTTGTGCTTGAACAGCATCAGGTGAGCGTCGTGAAGTGGCGTTGTCCTTACGTGCATACCGGACCGCGGCTTTGGAGCGGAATTGTCAGCCGTCGGATCTGACCGGGTTTCGGTTGGCCTTTCACCATTGGTCGTTCGGTCTGCAGATCGCAAGCGATGTAGGTCCTCGGAGTTGAGCTCATCCGGATGGTTCTCTTTTATTGTTTTAGGGTCCGAGTCCCAGGTGGGTATCTTTGTAAAGCATTAGTGTGCCCTGTTGGCATCAAGGTTGTCAAGAAACTACAATGATCTTTGGCAAGGCAGAAGTTCAGATGAGCGAGAGGCGGAAGCATCGACAAAGCTACGGAAGGCTGACGGCGTGCTGACATCACATATACAAGAGCAGTTGATGGTACGAGGAAACAAGATATGCAGACCACAGCAACCACGACACTGGCTGGTGTCAAGGTATGAGTCGTGACAATGTGTGGGCACAGTGCCAACCGGCACGGGCGCTACGGAAGTGAAGGCACCTCGGTGAAGCGATACGGGCACGACGGAGCAAAGTGCAGGAGGGGCAAGTTGCTGAGGCGAGTGAAGTGGTGTCTCAGCTTGATGACGGGCTACATAGGATGGAAGTGCCATAGCTGTTCGGCGGGTAGAAGAAATGACAAGGCGGGGCCACAGTTGTGAAAGGCGGGCAAAGCAGAAGATGCGGAAAGCTTGATTGATAAGAGTAGATGAATAATAACCGAAGCAAACAATACAAGGAGTACTAAGCTACATAAGTATTAGTCCTAGATTCTACTATGGGGGCGATAGCCCAAGTGGTACCGTAGCTGTTTGGCTGCTTCTGCCATGCACGTGGGGTGCAGAGTCGCTTTGCAGCTCCACACGCACAAGAGCGGTGCGGGACGTCTTGGAGTCACGTAGTCCCAGAGTGGTGAGCCGACGTTGTTCATCTGCGTATGTCTTTGGTACGTGGGCAAGAGGACAGTTTGCCACCACGTGAGCGCGGAGCGAGGACCGGAGCGCGGGTCCTAGGTGACCGTTATCGTGCAGCCGACCGTTTGCGGAGTGTCGGTTGGACATTGACCGGACCAGTCCTTGCGTGGTTCCATCGTCACGGAATTGAACTGGTCACCAAAAAGAGTTTTTGGTGTCCAATATCCATGTGCCCTTGCTTTGTCGAGGAGGGGCACTTATGGATTATAGTTCTCAGTTGGAGCAGACTTGTGATATTCTGAGATTATTATGACAAAGGTCTTGTAACCTTAAGGTGCATGTTTGACACTCCTGAATGAGGTTCTCGTCCTCACCACCCATTACTCTTTTTGCAGAATCATCTGGCAACCACACGAAGGTTTCTTAGAGACCTGGCGAGCCCTACATCTGATATGTGCTCTAGATCATCTCCAGTGTTGACACTGGGAGGACTATCAGAACATTGAAGTCAACACTGACATAATCCCTCGGATAATCTGAGCTCTGAATAAGGTTCAGGTTCCATATCAGGCCAGCACGAACCCCCTCGCTAACGGATTGTCGGTCACGATCGAGGACCGAGAGGCGAGCCGCCCCTAATAACTGCGCCCACGCCGTAACCGCGTCTGGCTAGCAAAAAAGAAGCAGTTGCTCTACTTTTGTCTTGTTCTGTGATATACTACCGAGGTTGTCAATTCCCTTGATGTTAATAATAACAGTTCTATCCATCCCATTCCCCTTTGATTCCGTGGCTTCGCCGCCGTGTTCTCACTCTGCTAACCTTTTGCTCTCACTGCCTTTGCCAACCATTCTTCGCTCACCTCTCTTTGCTTCACTATCCTTTGCTCAGCACACATGAATCTCAGACTCGTCTCACTCACGCCCTCTCTCGCCGACCCTCAGTCTACCTCGCGTCTTCAGTGGCTCGCCTCTCCTCAAGCTTTCTTGCTAACTCCTGGGGAAAACTGACGTATTTTTGCTCCCGTCACTTCACTAACGTTCTTGTACCTGTCCCGGTGCTTCTGCTTCCTTTTTCTATCCTGGTTCTTGCTCTTTGCATTTTTCTGAATCACAAGTGGGGCGCAAGTAGAGCGCAAGTGGGGCGCAAGTGGGGCGTAAATGGGGTGCAAGTAGGGCGCACGTGGGGCACAAGTGCGACGCAAGTGGGGTACAAGTGGGATGCAAGTGGGGCGCAAGTAGGGCGTAAGTAGGGAGCAAGTGGGGCGCAAGTAGGGCACATGTCAGGCGTAAGTGTGTCAGGAATATCTGCTCTCTGACCTCCATTCTTGTTCTGGAAAAGCTTCGGATCATTCAAGAAGGGGTCCAAAACATCTCTCGCAAGAGAGAACAAACAAACGGTCCAACAATTCTCGACGAGGCGTTAGCAACCTAAATGACGAAGAATCACTCGCGTCCAACTAGCGAAGAAACCGTTGCTTTGAACCTTTGTCCAGGTTCGTCATTTCGTCAAAAGTTTAACCTGAATAGTTCTATCCATGTTGTTCCTCTTTGTTTCTGCGGCTTCGGTGCCGTGTTCTCCCTCTACTCGCTTCCACTACCTTCGCCAATCACTCTCCGCTCTACCATTTTTCGCCCAACTCACATCAACAATCACTTGGCACACACCTACTTTCTCTCGCTCCGTTCCTGTCCACCTTGCACCCTCGGTCCCCCGGCTCCTCTCAAGCTCTGCAACCAACTCCTTGGGACTGTGGTTGCCTTCTTGCTTTTGTCATTGCACTCATGTGCTTGTTCATACTCCGCAGCTTCTTCTTTCTTCAACTCTTACTGTCTTCACTCATTGTATCCTTCTAACATGGTATCAGAGCCATAGGCAACATCACCTGCTGCCCTGTGACCCAGTCATCCCTCGGCCGCCGCCATTGCTTCTCCTGATCCGCAGCCTTTCAGCGCCGCCACCACCACTTTGTGCCTCTCCACTTTGCCACCAGCAAACATTAGGAGTATTGCTTGAAGTGCTCCTTGTACTGAAGAAACGCTCGTCATTATGAGAAAGCCCCGTGCCCATCCCACGCTCGTGGCCAACAACTGGTGACTCGTCGTCAGCAACAGTCGCAAGTAGCTCCCAAGCTGCCGCCTGTTAGCGCCTTTCTTGAAGCTTTCCGTCGCCCACCACTCCTCCACGCTCGTCACTCAACCGCCGTAGACGCTTTTGTCTTCCTCGTCTGCTTCAATTGCCTCCTCTGCTCCGTCCTCATCGCTCTTCTTGTATCCACAACCTCGAGCCGTGTCCTCGCATTGCTTTCTCGAGCCGTCAACAGCAGTAGCATGCCATCCGCCGTCATGACATCAGATACCACTAGTCTTCTTGCTCCTGTTGCAAGCCAATTGGGGGAACAAGCCGTCACTCTCCTGACATCAGCGGAACAACGTCACTGCCTACTTTGCGCCTCCAGTTCTGTTGCAATCAACTTCCTCTCACTGCCCGGACGTATGTGTTGGATCTGGAGGAGAGAGGGAGCCTTGGAGCAGCGAGCATATGGAGTCCCACATGCTCGCTGCTCCAAGGCTCCCTCTCTCCTGGAAGGGCATCACTTGTGCTGAAGGGCGGTTGTTCGACTGGAAGGGCATCACTTGTGCTGAAGAATGGTTGTTCAATCACTCAAAATGATGGAGTACATATAGAGCTAGAGCTTGGGCAAGTCAGCCCTCTCACAAGCCACACCACTTAGCCATGGAGGCTAAGGCTCACACACTAGAATCCATAATCTCACACAAGGGAGGAAATCAGCCTAGCAATCAGGCTGACCACTCACACACGACCTAGAGAGCTAGAGAATGCTCTCATGGCACACTCCTAGTGGTCACATAACCCACAAACCCATGGAGAATCGCCATGTGTCCATGGCTAGCACACAAGGATCTCACCTCACCTAAAAAGTAAGGAGAGGTACCTTTATCCTAGTCAGCACACTCTGACAAGGCAATCCTAAGACCAAGGACCTTTTTGGATATTTCTCCCATCAGGTCTTGACCCTGGACCTTTTGCCTTTTTATTTTCTCAGGCTAAGGCATGGAGCCATCACCCATGCCCACCCAGACATCGACGGTCCATGACCCCCAAAACTTCGAAAATTCGTATCTCCCAATCCGACCGTTGGATCGGCCTCAAACTTGGACCGTAGACATTTTGCCACATGATCTTTCCAATGGTGAAGTCGGATTGGCGATCGGAGCAGGCACCTGGTACTTTCCTGGAACTTGCTCCTGTGGACCTGAAATTGAGCCGGATGGCTCCCTTTCCAACAATCTCCCACTTTGCCGCAGTCAGAGTGGGCT
>SZWC01017755.1:38669-52257 GCA_023375785.1 Penium margaritaceum | reverse complement strand
GATGACTTCACCCGCATGCGGTGGGTCTACTGCCTCCGCCACAAGAGTGATGCCGCTCTAGCCGTGCGCTTGTGGCTCGTGATGGCCGAGCGTCAGTCTCGTCACTCCCTCCACACCTTCCGCTCTGACCGCGGCGGTGAGTATCTCGGTGAGCTGACCACTCACTTTGCCGAGCTTGGTATCTGTCACGAGCTCTCGGCCCCTGCTACGCCACAACAGAACGGTGTGTTCGAGCGCTGGAACCGCACCATGGAGGACGCGGTTCGCGCCATGCACGCTGAGTGCGGTCTCCTGGAGTCCTTCGCCTTCGAGGGCTTCGCCTACATGACGTGGGTCTGGAACCGCCTCCCGCATGGTCCCTTGCCGGACCACGTCACGCCGTATGAGCTGTGGTTCGGTCACCGTGCGGACCTCAGGCTTGCTCGCGTCTGGGGTTCCTTGGCCTGTGTCTGGTACACCAAAGACCAGCAGGGGTCCAAGGTCTCTCCGCGCGGCCGGATGTGTGCCTTCCTCGGTGTCTCCTCGCGCTCCAAAGCGTGGCGTTTCTGGGATGCGGGTCGCCACTGCATCGTTGAGTCGCGCAACGCGCTGTTTTTTGAGGCACTGTCGTACCGCGACCTGTCTGCCATTCTCACCCAGGCAGCGTCTCACGTTCCCACCTGTGAGGCCTCCCGTCGGATGGGGGAGTCTACCCCACAGGGTGAGTCCGTCCGGGGTGCCTCCGGGGTGGGACCGTCGCTGGCCACCATTGACCCGGCCATCATTGACCCGGTCATCATTGCTGTCGGGCCTGTAGTCTCTACGCCTGCCCCGCTTGCACCCGCCAGACTGTCTTGCCTGCGCCTGCCGCACCTACCTCACCCGCGCCCACCGCGACTGCCTCGCCCGCGCCTGCCGCGACTGCCTCGCCCGCACCTGCAGCGCCTGCTTTGTCCGCACCTGCAGCGCCTGCTTCGCCCACACCTGCAGCGCCTGCTTCGCCCGCACCTGCAGCGCCTGCTTTGCCCGCACCTGCAGTGCCTGCTTCGCCTGCCGGGGCTGCACCTGCCGCCTCTTCGCCTGGGGCGCCTGCCTCACCCGCGCCCCCCGCGACTGTCTCGCCCGCGCCTGCCGCGACCGTCTCGTCCGTGCCTGCAGCGCCTGTTTTGCCCACGCCTGCCACGCGTGTCTCGCCCACGCCTGCAGCGTCTCTAGAGACTGCACCTGCCCTCCCTGTGCCAGACCCTTCGGTCAGCTCAGACTCGGGCTACTCCCGTGGACCAGGTGGGCGTCTGCGCCCACTGGCCTCACGAGCACCTTCGACTGCGGTTGCGCCACCCAGACGATACACGCGCAGCGTGCACAGTGGTGACCCTCGCACAAAGGCTCTCGGCCTAAGTGTCCAAGGCACCTACACGGAGGTGCACCCAGCTTGTCCCATTGGGCACCAGCTGATCGTTGACGAGCACGAGGCTGCACAGGCAGCTGCCGCTGACCTAGTTGCGGTCCGTCCGACCCATGAGGCATGTGTCCTGGCCACCCGGAGCTCCCCTTTGACGGTCCCTGATCCAGACACGTTAAAGGAGGCTCTCTCAGGAGAGGATTCTGAGCAATAGCGGGCCGCCTATGAGGACGAGCTCAGGGCCATCCGGGAGCACGGAGTCTTTGAGCTAGTCGACCGTCCTGAGGGACGGAAGGTCGTGCAGGCCAAGTGGGTCTTCCGCAAGAAGGTGAAGCCTGACGGCTCACTAGACCGCTATAAGGCCCGCTTGACTGCCAAGGGATTCTCTCAGGTTGAGGGGATCGACTTCACTGACACCTTTGCCCCTGTTGGCCGCATGACCACAGCTCGCGCGCTGCTTGGTATGGTCGCTCACCATGACTGGGAGCTGCACCAGATGGATGTGAACAATGCGTTCCTCCACGGCACCTTGGAGGAGGAGATCTACATGGTCCAGCCACCTGGGTTTGAGGTCGAGGGCAACAAGGTCTGGCGCTTGCGCAAGGCCTTGTATGGCCTGAAGCAGTCGCCCCGGTGCTGGAACCGAGAGATCACTCGCACCCTCACTCAGGCCGAGTACGTCCAGAGTGATGCCGACTCGTCACTTTTCATCCGACGGACAGCCGAGCACCTCACTGCTATTCTGGTGTATGTGGACGATCTCCTCATTGTGTCTCCTTCACTGGAGGCCGTGAAGGAGGCCAAGGCGGTCCTGCAGGCCGCCTACAGGATGAAGGACCTTGGTCCAGCGGCTGTTTTCCTCGGGATGGAGATTGTGCGTGATCGTCGTCGACGGACACTCCTCCTCCATCAGGCANGTTCGTTCCGTCGAATTGCGACCCCTGTCCGAGAGTGGGTTATTGTCCGGGTCCCTGTTGAGCACTCTGTGTTGCACCGGCACGCGTTCTGCACGTGTATGGACATGCGTACCATCGGGTCATGGGGGAGTGTTGTGATGTTGTCAGTCATACACAGTTGTACAGTTGGTTGTGACCACTCGGCCGTGTCCATGCTCGTGCAGATCCTTGAGGCGGACCCAACTGGATACAGAGTTCCCTGAGGTGATGTTCCACCCACTGGAGGCAGCATGGCAGCCTACCCAGTGTACCAGAGGGCTCCCACAGCCCACGGACTACGTTTGGAGGTCTTCAGGATTTTCTCGGTGGACAGCCCTGCCAGGCTGATTTACATGTTTATTTTCTTACACTCTCCGGCTGTTCCCGGACGTAGGCGTGTGACCAGTCGTTGTGTCTGTCTTTTNGTCTCCTTCACTGGAGGCCGTGAAGGAGGCCAAGGCGGTCCTGCAGGCCGCCTACAGGATGAAGGACCTTGGTCCAGCGGCTGTTTTCCTCGGGATGGAGATTGTGCGTGATCGTCGTCGACGGACACTCCTCCTCCATCAGGCATGATATGCACAGGTTGTGGGGGAGCGGTTTGCTGACCTCCTTGGTGTTGTTCCCGCCGCCTCGTCACCCAACACTCCTGACGGGCAGGACGCCCTGAAGGTGACAGACCCAGCCGATCTGGGCGAGACTGTGGACGTGACCCTGTACTTGCGCATCATTGGCTCACTGATGTACTTGGCCACGACCACGCTTCCCGACATTGCGTTCGCTGTCAACCTACTCGCACAGTTCATTCAGTCCCCTCGGGCTCGCGCTCTGCACGCAGCTTTGCGAGTTGTCCGGTACGTGGTCTCCACACCGTATCACGGTCTCTGCTTTCGGAGACAGTGCTCGGTTGTGGTAGATGGCTACACCGACAGCGACTGGGCATGGAGTCCTGATGGACGCAGCGGCACGGGTTACGTGTTCTTGCTTGGTGGCACCGCTGTGTCTTGGCGCAGCGGTAAGCAGGGGTGCATTGCTCGCAGCTCCTCAAAGGCTGAGTATGTTGCTCCGGGCGCTGGCGCCGCTGAGGCGGTGTGGCTGCAGCGGTTGTTCCAGTGCTTGGGTCAGTCCGTGCCTACCATCATCCTCCGATGCAACAACCAGAGTGCTCTCGCGATCGCTGAGAACTCTGGTGTGTTCCACGCACGCACGAAGCACATCGCTGTCGAGTATCATTTCGTGCGCGATCTGGTGGAGCGGCAGTTGATCTCCATCGTCTGGGTGGGCACAGACTTGCAGCGCGCTGACTTCCTGACCAAGGCACTGGCACGTGGGAAGTTCCTCGGGGCTGTTCGTTCCGTCGGATTGCGACCCCTGTCCGAGAGTGGGTGATTGTCCGGGTCCCTGTTGAGCACTCTGTGTTGCACCGGCACGCGTTCTGCACGTGTATGGACATGCGTACCATCGGGTCATGGGGGAGTGTTGTGATGTTGTCAGTCATACACAGTTGTACAGTTGGTTGTGACCACTCGGCCGTGTCCATGCTCGTGCAGATCCTTGAGGCGGACCCAGCTGGAGACAGAGTTCCCTGAGGTGATGCTCCACCCGCTGGAGGCAGCCTGGCAGCCTACCCAGTGTACCAGAGGGCTCCCACAGCCCACGGACTACGTTTGGAGGTCTTCAGGANCATCGTCTGGGTGGGCACAGACTTGCAGCGCGCTGACTTCCTGACCAAGGCACTGGCACGTGGGAAGTTCCTCGGGGCTGTTCGTTCCGTCGGATTGCGACCCCTGTCCGAGAGTGGGTGATTGTCCGGGTCCCTGTTGAGCACTCTGTGTTGCACCGGCACGCGTTCTGCACGTGTATGGACATGCGTACCATCGGGTCATGGGGGAGTGTTGTGATGTTGTCAGTCATACACAGTTGTACAGTTGGTTGTGACCACTCGGCCGTGTCCATGCTCGTGCAGATCCTTGAGGCGGACCCAGCTGGAGACAGAGTTCCCTGAGGTGATGCTCCACCCGCTGGAGGCAGCCTGGCAGCCTACCCAGTGTACCAGAGGGCTCCCACAGCCCACGGACTACGTTTGGAGGTCTTCAGGATTTTCTCGGTGGACAGCCCTGCCAGGCTGATTTACATGTTTATTTTCTTACACTCTCCGGCTGTTCCCGGACGTAGGCGTGTGACCAGTCGTTGTATCTGTCTTTTTGTCGTGCATCCGTAGGATCAGACGGCGCTCCGTTTGGACGCTTGTGCGCAGAATTATGGCCAAAACAGTGGTTTTGGGCCGGTTCAGGTTTGACAGGCACCGCCGTGTGCGCCACCCGCCGTGAGCCACGGCGGCTATTTATGTTGTGGACCTGTCATTTGTTATTTCTCTCTGCATTAACTTCAGTTGAAGCTTGAGATACAAGTGCACGTGTCTCTCCCTACCCTTGCTGTCCCTTGCATGACCTGTGTGTCAACTAGCCAGACTCGTGCTGTCAGGCTAGCAAGCAGAAAGGCTAGGAAGCTTCCTGGAATCTTCTCAGTGAGAGCAGCAAGGGGTTGGCTAGGGACACAAGTGCAAGTGTTAGAAGCTGCAAATATTGAATTGTACACAGAGGATGACAACTGAGACCTGAACAGCCTAAATAGTGTCACGACCCTAGTGGATGTGCACACACGCGGCGCACTAGGGCGCTCTTTTCTGTTAGTTTGTGTGGCTTCCACCCGTCACGACCGACACTGCTAGTTTACCGATATACCCACATTCGGGGTACATGGCAGAGGAGGGCGTGACGACACGACGGGCCTCTGGACTGCACCGAGACTTCTCCAGCATCTACGACAGCGTTGGTGAGACGCGGTCGATGCGTTCCGGCACCCATGTGGGCTTGTCGGGAGCTAGGAGAGTTTTCTCGGTGGGTTGAGACCCGCGCACCCACTGGAATATACGGGTGCGACGAAATGGAAAGCCTAGGCAGCAGGTTGGGGCAGCATCGTTGTTGATGCAGCGTGCGGGCTTCCACGCTCGTTGCTTAAGTTAGCTGCCCCCTCAGTCTGCTGCTCTAGAGTCTAAGTCTGGAAGCTCTCGGTTTGTTACTCAGAAACGCGCGCGCCAGAGTTAGCGCCAGAAAGCAGCTGAAAACTGAAAGTAACTGGTTAGGAATGAAGAATGAGCAACAATGGGAGACCCCTCCAAGTTCTAGCTCCCTCCCACTAGTGTAGAAGTTGTTACTCAGCTAACCAGCCAATCAGAAAACAGCTGTGGACCTATTTTCTGGCAGATAGGGTTTTCTCGGTGAGCCCTGCCAGACGCCCGACAACCCAAAACCTGGGCGTCGTCCGTTTTGCCTAAAAACTGGACCATACCATAATACCGACGCTGCGAACGCAATCGTGCGGTCAAAATCAGCTAGAAAAATAGTAGCAGAGAGTTATGGCAGCCCGAACCCAGGCAGCGCCTACGGTAGTCCATGATGCCGAACAGGGTCATACAGCACGCAACAAGGACCCTAGGCAGGGCATGACGATGCAGACGCGACGAGACGCGCTGGACGCATGCAGACAACAATTGCGGTGGCAGTGACCGGCGGCAACACGACCGCCGAGGAGGCCTGCCGATGGAGCTGAGCACGTCGCCGGAGAGAGGAGGCTCCAGCGAACTGCGAGTAGACCTCAGCGTGCGTCGGCTCCACCGGATGACGCTCCATCAGCGTCGAGTCTCGCCATTATTCATCTGCACGCCGATGTACACAAGCCGGGAGGACACAACAGAGCACAATGAGGGATGCGCAAAAACCAACACTCCCCCATGACTCATAGGGGGAGTGCACATGGGCGGGCAGAAAAACGGTCAACATCCAGACTCCCCCAAGGTACACAGAGACGCAGGGAGAGACAAAGAGGGCAATTCACAGACGCACGCCGACTGAACTCACAGCCTTCTTGAACGAGTCCCGCTTTAGTGCCTTGGTCAGGAAGTCAGACAACTGTCGTGCTATCTCAACCCATACGGTGCTGATGCTGCTGTCATGCAACAATGAACGCACATAGTGATACTCAACATTGATGTGCTTTGTGTATGTGTGATGCACACCGTCATTGTCGGCGATGGCCATGGCACTCTCATTGTCACAATGCAAGGTGATGGATGCGATAGACTGACTTAACTCGGACAGCAGACGACGCAACCACACACTCTCACATGCGCGTGAGCCAAGGGCCACGTACTCAGCCTCGGCAGTGCTGTGTGCAATGCACCCCTGCTTGCCACTGCTCCAGGACACAGCCGTGCCACTGACCAGAAAGATCCAGCCCGTGAAACTCTTACCGTCTGGACTGCCGGCCCAGTCGCTGTTTGTGTAGCCCACTACAATGACGGACGGCTGACGGCGGAACATGAGACCTCGCAGAGGAGTCGAGACGACATAACGCAGCACTCGGATCGCGGCCTCGAAGTGGAGGTGACGCGGCTCCTGAGAGAACTGGGCTAGGAGGTTGACGGCGAACACAATGTCTAGGCGCGTCGTCGTCGCCAGGAACATTAGTGACCCGATGACGCGCAGATACGTGGTCACATCAACTGGCTCCCCCACAACAGCTGGGTCATGACTCTTCAGCTTCACCTGGCCATCGGGTGACATGGGTGAAGATGCGCTAGGCACGAGAGGCAAGTAATCGGCGAAGCGAGTGGACAGGGTCTGCACATAGGCAGCCTGGTGAACGTGCAGGATGCCGTGGGAGCGATCATGCTCAAGCTCCATGCCCAGGAAGACTCGGGCAGACTCGAGGTCCTTCATCTGGTAGGCGGCGTGCAGCAAGTCCTTGACACGCCGGATGGCGGCCGCGTCTGGCGACGCAATGAGGAGATCGTCGACGTACACCAGAAACGCGACGAAGGTCTGACCTCGTGGGCTGACGAACAGTGCGAGGTCAGCGATGCTGCGCTGAAGGCCGCCACGGAGAAGCGTGCTGTTGATCTCCTGGTTCCAACACCAAGGCGACTATTTCAGGCCATAATGGTTCTTCCGCAGCCGCCAAACTCTCCCAGTGCCGTCGTCGAAGCCTGGGGGCTGCATCATGTAGAGCTCCTCACCCTCCACTGAGCCATGGAGGAATGCGTTGCTCATGTCCATCTGATGCAGCTCCCACCCGTGCTGGGAAACCAGGCTGAAGAGCACCCGGCTAGTGGAGAACTGACCGACTGAGGCGAAGATCTGGTCGTAGTCGACCCCAGGGACCTGAGCAAACCCCTTTGCTGTGAGGCGGGCCTTGTACTTGTCCAAGGGTCCGTCAGGCTTCCATTTACGCCGAACGACCCACTTGGCACCTATGGCCTTCCGACCTGGAGGGAGGTCGACGAGGTCATACACGTGGTGCTGTCGGATACCAGCGAGCTCCTCGGCGCAGGCAGCATCCCAATGTGCGGCCTCAAGGGAGGCTCGAGCCTCGCGTAGCGTGGAAGGTTCCTCTGGGCGCGTTGTGGATCGGACTGAGAGGGCGTGTGCATCACGAGCCCCAGGTGGGATGCGGGCGAGAGCAGCCACAAAAGCATGCCGATGCTTGTTATGAAGCATGGCGTAGCCCAATGCAGAACCCGGGTGAAGGTCTGCGATGATGGCGGAAGTGGTCAGGCCGAGAGCCTTTGTGCCAGGGTCCCCACTCACGACCGTGGGAGTGGAGGAGACACGTGGAGCCACAGGGGGTCGAGGCGCCACGGGACGTGGAACGACGGTCTGCACGCTCACTGTCGGCCGAGGTCGGAGGCTGCCGCCTGGGCCATGTGTGTAGCGCGGTCGGGCAGAAGATGGTCTTGAGTCTGACGGGTCGACGGAGGTAGACGGGGCTACTGGTCTGGAGGAGCCTACAGATGCGACAGGCGCTGCTGGCCCGGAGGGGCCAGTTGGCCCGGAGGAGCCAGCAGACGCGACAGGTGCTGCTGGCCCGGAGGGGCCAGCGGACGTGACTGGGGTTGTCGGCCCGGAGGGGCCAGCGGATGCGACTGGGGCTGCTGGCCTGGAGGGACCAGCGGACGCGACTGGGGCAGCTTGTCTGGAGGGGCCAGCGGACGCGACAGGAGCTGGGGGCCCAGAAGGGCCAGCAGACACGACTGGGGCTGTCGGCCCGTAGTGGCCATCGGAAGCGACTGGGGCTGCCGGCTTGGAGGGGCCAGCGGAAGCGACTGGGGCAGCTGGTCCGGAGGGGCTAGCAGACGCGCCGGGGGTAGGTGGCTGGGAAGGGCCAGTGGACGCGGCTGGGACTGTTGGCCCGGGGGGGCCAACGGACGCGACAGGGGCTACCAGCTCAGAGGGACGGAGTGATGTGTCACCCGGAAGCGACAGGACGGAGAACGGACTCACCACTCTCCCACGCGACGGGAGGGACACGGACGAGCTGGAGCGGATGAGGTCGCGGGGAAACAGGTCCTCAAAGAAGAGGGCATCGCGGGACTCGACGATGCAGTGTTGAGATGGGTCCTAGAAGCGCCAGGCCTTGGACTGACAAGACACGCCGAGGAAGGTGGACTGGCGGGGAAGGGGACCGTGGGGAACCCGGTTCCAGACCAAGGTCATGTAGGCCATGGCTTCAGAATAGAAGCCATTGGAGAGACCGGAATCGACCCGCATGGTGCGAACGGCGTCGGCCAAGGTACGGTTCCACCGCTCGGAGACGCCGTTCTTGGTGGATGTGTAGGGCGCAGACGTCTCATGGTGGATCCCGCGGGAGGCGAGAAAGGTCGTGGCCTCACCCAGGTACTCGCCACCGCGATCTGAGCAAAAGCGGCAAAGGGGGCGGCCACACTCACGCTTCGCAAGGACAAGCCTGTCCTGAATGGTTCGGGCGGCATCGCTCTTCTGCCGAAGGCAGAAGACCCAACGGTAGCGAGAGTAGTCGTCCATAAGAGTGATGACATAGCGGCCATGTTCACCGACGGACTCGGTGGGGAGAGGGCCCATGACGTCTGAGTGGACAAGGTCAAGAGGGGCGGACGCACGGGAGGAAGAGAGGGGGTATGTGGACTGGTGCATCTTCCCCTGAGCGCAGTCAATGCACTCAGTGGGGCACAGGAGAGGGAAAGTCTCCGGGTCAAGGCCCTTGGCTGGTTGGGTGCGGAACATGCTTTCTACGGCGGGAGAGTGGACGTGGCAAAGGCGGCGGTGCAAGAGGCGGATGTGCTGAGGAGAAAGCGTGCTGGTGACAAACACATGGCCTCTGGCGGCCGATGGGGAGGAGACGGGAGGGGAAGAGGAGAGGCGGGGAACGTGCCACAGGTTGCCATGGGCGGTGGCGTGCAGTACGACAAGACCAGACGGTCGCAACGACACAGTGCCGACACCATGCGAGTGCACAACGTCCATGCTCATGCGGTCAAGGGCAGTCATGGACAGGAGGCTGAGCTCGAGACCAGGGACGAAGAGAACATCGGTAAAAAAAAGTCACCGGCTGGACCACAGAAACGAACGACGCCAACACCACGGACAGACAACACTTGTCCGGAACTTGTCTGGACACCGGAGACATCGCCTACAGGACCGAGCACACTGAACGCCTCACAAGAGGCCGTCATGTGATGCGTGGCCCCGGAGTCGATGATCCAGGTCTCAGCAGGGTCCTGGACGGGGGTCGCCAGATCACTCACGGTCACATGGCAGCAAGCGAGGGACGCGGTCGCGGTGGAAGGAGGCGCGAAACAAGACTGCCAATCGTCAAGCCACGCAACATTGTCAAGGAGTGGGTGGAGGAGAACACGGGAGACGACGAGACAGACGAGGAAATGGGACACGACCGCAGCTCAGTCTCACTCATACAGGGATGGGCCGGAGGGCAGGAGGTGACGCAACTCGCAGTTCCTTGGGGAGGAGGGCGAGGCAGACCAAGCTGGAGCGCGATGAACTGCTCCAGCTGACGCTCACGGGAGGATGGCCCAGGAGTGTGGATGGAGTGCGGAGTGACGGCGCCGGAGCCGGGGTAGTAGGAGGGCTGAGCCGGCGAAGAATGCAGAGGTGTCGACTGCTGAGTGTAGTACTGCTGCGGGTAGTAATGCTGCGGCGCGGGTGTCTGCGGGACAGGCGGAGCTGTCGGAGTGGCAGAGCTGCTAGACGAGGTCGGAGTGTCAGGGCCAGCAGCAATGACGAGGGTAGAGGCGAGGCAGTGCTCCCGCTGGCGGCGCATGGTGGCGATGACGCGCACCTTGTCCGTCGGTAGAGGGCACATGTAGCACCCGTGCCCGGGCTGGCCACAGTTGTGGCAGACCGAGCCACCACCGTTGGACCTGGTCGACGACTGTTGCTGCTGCTGCTACAACAGACCCTTGCCTTTCTTGTTCCGGCTCTTCTTCTTCTTCCCCAAGGACGATGAGGTAGCTGCAGCGGGGGAGGCGACGGCCACGGAGGCAACGGGAGGGGAGGCGACGGAGCTCGGACAAGTGCCTCCGTGCGATGGAGCTCGGACTCTTGGCGAGCTTCCTCAATGCGGAGGAAGAGCTCGTATGCCCAGGGCATGAGGGTGCCCTGGGCCGCCATGGTGGAGAGGACTTACTTGGGGTAGTGGACAAAGACGTTTGCGTACTCGCTGGTGGCGCCGCGCTTGATGGTGAGGAGCACGGTCAGAGGGGGCGGAGCAGATTTGCCGAGTCGACGGAGGATGTCCTCCGCCCGCTGCCAGTAGGCAGTGACTGTCTCGGTCTCCCCCATGTACAGGGAGTTGAACTCCCGGAGCAGACGGCTGATCTCAGCGTCGCTGGACAGGAGATGGGCCTTGGTGAGGACGTGCCATGCGGCTGCAGGGTCTGGGATGTCACCATCGGTGAAGTCGCCGAGGAAGGGCTCCAGGGCAAGGCGGGAGGCTGGGGGGCAACGGCGACAAGGGCACGAACGGCGCGACCAGCTTCATACAGCTGATCGGCCTGGGTGGAGTCGTAAGGGAGGGTGTAGTAGGCCCACAGACCCTCACCCTGCGCCCAGATCCGGAAGATGAGCTCCCAGCTCCGGAACTGCTCGCCGGCCTGAAGCGGCGGCGGCGGTGTCTCAAAGTCCTTCTGCCTATGGCCGGCACCCAGAGTGGGGCCAAGGACGGAGGTCACTGTCTGCCGCTGGCGCTGAGTCTACTGCTGTGCGAGGCAGTACGTGGCAGCGGACATAGCGGGGCTAGCGTGCCCTGGAGGGATGAACGACGACAGGGTACTGGTGGCGGTTTGGGCGGCGACTGGCTGTGACGCTACAAGCTACTACGTCAAGGCAACGAGCTGTTGCTGAAGAGCAGCGAGAGGGTCAGGGTTGCCGCCAACGTTACCAGTGGGCTGCTGCTACTGCAGGGGCGGCAGCTGCTACTGTTGCAGCGGCGCTGGCTGCTGCTGCTGTTGTTATCGTTGCAGGGGCGGCAGCTGCTGCTGCTGTTGTAGTGGCGGTGGCTGCTGCTAGTGCTGCTGCAGGGATGGCGGCTGCTGCTGCTGTAGGGGCGGCAGCAGCTGCTGCTGTAGTAGCAGTAGTTGCTGCTGCTACTACTGTAGGGGCGGCGGCTGCTGCTGCTGTTGCAGCGGCGGTGGCTACTGCTGCTGCTGGTGTAGGGGCGGCGGCTGCTATTGCTGTTGCGGCGGCGGCGGCTACTGCTGCTGCGGTGGCGGCGGCTGCTGCTGCTGCAGCGGCGGCGGGTGTTGTTGCTGCTACTACTGTTGTAGCAATCGCTGCAAGAAAGGAAGGGTTGGGGTCCTCCTAACAGAGGAGGACCCCTCCTCGCCGGAACTGCCAGCCATGACTTAGTGTCTCGTGTTTTTTGGTTGTCTTTGTCTTACTAATGTCAGCAGGAGGTTGGGGCGGTGAAGGTTCTACCCTCTCTTTTGGCCTTCACCCTTTCCCTTCCCCCCCGTTTTTTTGGTTGATGACGTCAGCAGTGACATCAGCAGAGGGGTGCTGACGTGAGTAGCGGCGGATGTTGGGGCCGCCGCTGCTGCTATTGCTACTGATGCTGCTGCAGCTGCTGCTACTGTTGCGTTTGCTGCTGATGCTGCCACTACTGCAGCTACTGCTGCAGCTGCTACTACTGCTGCAGCTGCTACTACTACTGCAGCTGCTACTACTGCTGCTGCTACTACAGTTGTTACTGCTGTTGTTGCTGCTGTTGTTTGCTGCTGTTGTTTGCTGCTGTTGTTGCTGCTGCTGCTGTGGCTGCTGCTGCTGCTGCTTGCTACTACTACTGCTACTGCTGCCGCTGCTGCTACTGCTGCTGCTGCAATTCCTGCTACAGCTACTATTGCTGTTGCTGTTGCTGGTGTAGTTGCAGCTGCAGCTGCTGCGGCTGCTGTGGCTGCTGCAGCTCGCTGCTGTTGCTATGCAATGCTATAGCTGCTGCGTTCTGCAGCAGCTGGTCGCTACTGCGACGGGCTGCTGTAGTGAGTTGCGGGGGTAAGGGATGTTTTTGTTGCCCTTTTTTGTTTTTTTTTTCTTGTCACAGCGGGCAGCAGCCCGCTATCTGCTGCGAGCAGCGGGCTGCTGCTCGCCTGGCAGCAGCGAGTTGTTGCTCCCTAGCAGCAGCGGACTGCTGCTCGCTGCTCGCTTGCTACGAGCAGCGAGCAGTAGCAGCCGCGGCTGGCAGCTGCCGGCTGCTGCTCGCTAGTGTTGCTGATGCATCTCGATGTAGCAGCTGCTGCAGCTCGCTGTTGCTGTTGCACGCTGCTGCAGCTCCTGCGTGCTGCGGCTGCTGCCTGCTGCCGCTGCGGGCTGCTGCTACGAGCTGCTGTTGCTGTTGCTACGCGCTACTGCTGCTGCGAGCTGCTACTGCTGTGGGTTGCTGCGAGCTAGTGCTTCTTCCTGTTGCTGCTAGTGGTGCCATTCACTACACCTGGGTGACGTTGCCGCTTGCGTTGTCGCCCGCAGACGTCAGACGCCGCCTGTCGCTCACCTCCTCGCGTCACGCGTGGGGGTCAGTGCTGCCAAAAAATTTCGGCAGCATTTCCCCCGGCCTAGTGGCCGTGGGAAAAAATCTGATGCCGCCACCAGGCGGGTCAATGCTGCGGGGAAAAATCCGGCAGCATTTTCCCTGCACTGGCGCGTATGGGGGTCCACCGGCGTTGTCTGGCACCTGTTCGCCAGTCTTCTGCTGCTGCTGCTACGCTCTGGCTCTGATACCAAAATGGAAAGCCTACGCAGCAGGTTGGGACAGCATCGTTGTTGATGCAGCGTGCGGGCTTCCACGCTCGTTGCTTAAGTCAGCTGCCCCCTCAGTCTGTTGCTCTAGACTCTAAGTCTGGAAGCTCTGGGTTTGTTACTCAGAAACGCGCGCGCCAGAGTTAGCGCCA
>SZWC01017755.1:11649-38490 GCA_023375785.1 Penium margaritaceum | reverse complement strand
TGCTACGCTCTGGCTCTGATACCAAAATGGAAAGCCTATGCAGCAGGTTGGGACAGCATCGTTGTTGATGCAGCGTGCGGGCTTCCACGCTCGTTGCTTAAGTCAGCTGCCCCCTCAGTCTGCTGCTCTAGAGTCTAAGTCTGGAAGCTCTGGGTTTGTTACTCAGAAACGCGCGCGCCAGAGTTAGCGCCAGAAAGCAGCTGAAAACTGAAAGTAACCGGTTAGGAATGAAGAATGAGCAACAATGGGAGACCCCTCCAAGTTCTAGCTCTCCCCCACTAGTGTAGAAGTTGTTACTCAGCTAACCAGCCAATCAGAAAATAGCCGTGGACCTATTTTCTGGCAGGCAGGGTTTTCTCGGTAAGCCCTGCTAGACGCCCGACAGTCCAAAACCCGGGCGTCGTCCATTTTGCCTGAAAACTGGACCATACCATAATACCGACGCTGCGAACGCAATCGTGCGGTCAGAATCTGCTAGAAAATAGTAGCAGAGAGTTATGGCTGCCTGAACCCAGGCAGCGCCTACGGTAGTCCATGATGCGAAACAGGGTCATACAGCACGCAACAAGGACCCTAGGCAGGGCATGACGATGCAGACGCGACGGGACGCGCTGGACGCATGCAGACAACAATTGCGGTGGCAGTGACCGGCGGCAGCACGACCGCTGAGGAGGCCTGCCGATGGAGCTGAGCACGTCGCCGGAGAGAGGAGGCTCCAGCGAACTGCGAGTAGACCTCAGCGTGCGTCGGCTCCACCGGATGACGCTCCATCAGCGTCGAGTCTTGCCGTCAATCATCTGCACGCCGATGTACACAAGCCGGGAGGACACAACAGAGCACAATGAGGGATGCGCAAAAACCAACACGACGAGGAGACCCGATGGCTGTTGTGGGGCTTCCGATGTTCGGAAAGCTGTGTGTGATGTCTGGACGCTGATTCTGAGATTTTGTGACACTGTTCCTATTTTCTCCGTGGTCGAGACCCGGGTACTCGGAGAGCTGTTCCGATGCCTCGAGGAGACTACCGGTATTGTTATCATGGTGTATGCAGTGTGTTCTCCCCGTTGACCCGTTTGGGCTCAGCGGGGGTGATGGGGCCCGGTGCGGCTAGCTGCCGGCGCCCCTACTTAAGCCTGGTAGGGGCTCATTTGTACTCTCTCCTTGTTCTTTATATTCAGCGTTCCAGACTTAGCCAAATTCTTGCCGTCTTGCATCGCACACACATACAGAGCTCATGCTCGTTTTTGCATGGGCCTACATGCCCTAAAGTTATTTCCAATTTGGTATCAGAGCACAGGGGGGCGTGTGAGCAGTAGAAGCAGTAGTAGTAGGCGCAACGCAAAGAGAACGCGCCACGCGGCGCCACGCCGACAGCAGGATGAGGGAGCGCGAAGCGACTGCACGTGAACGCCATATGGGCGGTGAGCCGCACACAGCAGCAATAGCGATTGCGGCGGTAACAGCAAAAGCAACAGCAGCAGCAGCGTGCAGCAGCGTGCAGCAGCAGCAGCAGCGGCGAGAGGAGCTGCAGCAGCGCATCAGCCGCTGCAGCAATAGCGTCAGTAACAGCAGCAGCAGCTACTGTAGTAGCGACGGTAGCAGCGGTAGCAGCGTGCAGTAGCGACGGTAGCAGCAGCGTGCAGAAGCAGCAGCTGCGGCAGAAGCATTAAGCAGCAGCAGCAGCTGCTGCACACAGCAGCAGCAGCAGCAGAAGCAACAGCAGCAGCAGAAGGAGGAGGAGCAGGAGCAACCGCAGCAGCTGCACCTGCCGCTGCAGCTGCTGCTGCCACTGCGAGGAGGGCCTCGCAGCCCTGCTCTGATCGGGGGGGCCCTCTGAGGGGGGCCCGTTCGCACCCCCCCTCCCTTCCTCCTCTTCTTAGGGGGGCCCTCGGAGGGCCTTGCCGAGCCCCTCCGATGGGCCCTTCGGAGGGGGCTAGTCGGCCTCGTGGGCCCCCTCGGCCCCGTCGGCCCCGTCGGCCGACCGACGGAGGGGCCGGGTCAGAGGGGCGGACAGGACCCCCCCCTCCTCCCTCTCGCTCCCTCCTCCCCCCACACCCACTCGCTCACTCACTCGCTCTGCGAGCGAGCGAGCGAGCGTGCACAGGAGGGATGGCCGGACAGGCCGGACACCCCCCCTCCTTATTTTCTCCGTTCCCCCAACTTCTGGGCAATCGAGAAAAGGGGGGGCGAGTAACAAAAAATACGAAAAGGGGCACGCCTGAAAGCAAAAAAAAAAGAAAAAGAAAAGAGAAAAAATAAGAGAAAGGCAAAGTTTTCTCCGTTCCCCCAACTTCTGGGCAATCGAGAAAAGGGGGGGCGAGTAACAAAAAATACGAAAAGGGGCACGCCTGAAAGCAAAAAAAAAAGAAAAAGAAAAGAGAAAAAATAAGAGAAAGGCAAAGGCATCAGGCGAGCAGAGGGGTGAACCAAAAAAAAAAAAGGGGGGGTGGAAGGTGAGGGCAAAGGAAACAAAAAAGGAAAACAGAAAGGGGGGCGTGAGGACTAGAAAATAACGACACAATTTTTTTAACAGGACAAGACAGTGGCAAAAACACAGTTTTGATCATATCTCCTTGTAAACACGTCAGAACGACGAGCCGTTTGATCCAGAACGGCAGCATCAACACGATCTATGTTGTGATAGGCTGAACTCCTGTGTGCTATCCCACAACACGAATATAAAAGATACGAGAGTTTTCTGGGTGCCCGTCGCCGCCGGCCGCCGGTCTTTTGCCACCGTCGTCAGTCTCAGGGATCTGCACGTGAATGGACATGAGCTGAGGGGTCATCGTAAGCCGTGTACGACACACACAACAACACTCCCCCATGACCGGAAGGCGAAACACGTCCATGCACATGCAGACACTGACGTTGTACAGAGCACGAAACACAGCTGCTGCAAGCAGCAAGCACAGCACACGGAAGGTGGCACATGAGGAATCAACCTGTAGCAAGGATGGGGGAGAGTCCCACGGAACAAGTGGCCGTATGAAATTTCGAGCGACTCGGAGCCTTGGTCAGAAAATCCGCGCACTGCTGTCAGAGCCCACGTGGATGACTCGGATCTCACCACAATCAACCAGATGATGCACAGAGTGGTGTTGGACATTCATGTGCTTTGTGCGTGCATGGAACACACCTCAGTTCTTGGCGGTGGTCTTTGCGCTCATGTTGTCACACTAGAGAACCAGAAGGGGAATGTTTACGCAGTAGACGCACGAGCCAGACACATTCCGCTGCACCGGCGCCTAGAGCAACATACTTTGCCTTTGCAGTGCTGCGTGCGATGCAGCCCTACTTCCCACTTGGCCAGGACACTGCAGTTCCTCCAATGAGAAAGATGTAGCCGGTGCGGCTCTTGCCATCTGGACTCCACGCCCAGTCGCTGTATGTGTACCCATCGAGCAGGACGGATTCCTGCTCGCGAAAGCACAGGCCGAAGCGTATGGTGGACAGGATGTAGCGCACACACCGGATTGCGGCCTCCAGTGTTCGCTGGAGTGGAGCGTGCGAGAACTGGGCAAGCAGGTTGACAGTGAAGGCAATGTCGGGCCGTGTCGAGGTGGCCAAGTACATGAGCGAGCCGATGACTCGTAGGTACAGGGTCACATCGACTGGCTCCCCCAGGTCAGCTGGGTCATCCACCTTCAGGGCCTCCCGCTACTAAGGGGTCATGGACGTGGAGGCCGTGCGCACGGCATCGAGGAGATCGGCAAAGCGCTCCCCCACAGTCTCTGCATAGCGTCCCTGATGGACGCGGAGTGTGCGGCGGACACGGTCGCGCACGATCTCCATCCCCAATAAAAATAGAGGCCTCACCAAGGTCTTTCATCTTGTAGGCTCAGGACAGAATGGCCTTGGCAGTGTTCACCGCTCTCAAGTCGGGCGAGGCGATCAGAAGATCGTCCATGTAGACGAGGATGGCAGCGAGGGGTGATGGGGACTGTGAGAGGAACATGAATGGGTCAGCATCACTCTGAACGTACCAAGCACGTCTTAGCGTGCTGTTGATCTCTTGATTCGAGCAGCGAGGTGACTGTTTCAAGCCGTATAAGGCCTTTTGCAGCCGGTATACACGACCAGTACGATCCTCAAAGCCAGGTGGCTAGACCATGTAGATCTCCTCCTCAAGGTCCCCGTTCAGGAAAGTGTTGTTGACATCCATCGGATGGAGTCCCCATTTGTGCTGTGTCGCCTGGCTCAGCAGCGTGAGCGTGGTCGTCATCCGGCCAACAGGGGCAAAGGTCTCGGTGTAATCCACGCCAGGGACCTGAGAGAAGCCTTTTGCTGTCAGGCGCGCTTTGTAGCGCTCCATAGTGCCGTCTGGTTTTAGTTTCTTGCGGAGAACCCACTTGACCTTGATGTCCTTGCGGTTTTTCGGCAAGTCCACCAGCTCAAAGACGCCGTGCTCTTGGATGGCATCGAGCTCAACCCGGTAGGCAGTGCGCTACTGCTCAGCGTCGGGGGCTCACAAGGCCTAAGGTAGGCTGGTGGGATCAGGAGACACCAGCGGTGCACTGCGTGTAGCCAGGGCGTATGCCGCAGAGGGAGGGTCGACCGTCGCCATGGACTCAGCGGCATCTCGAGCAAGACCGCGCTCATGAGCAAGTAGTGCCATACCAGTGGCACAGCCAAGGTGAACCTTAGCGAGGCGGCGAGCACTCAGGCCGAGGGCCTTCGTGCCCGGGTCACCGTTGACGACGCTATGCGTCGGGCGAGGGCAGAGACGTCCGTCAGGTGCTTGTGTGTAAGTGTCTGACGGGGCAGGATTAGAGGGCGCTGCTAACTCACATGCCAGTGTCGACTGCACAGCAGGCGCGCCACTCGAGGCTCGCGTGGCCTCACCAGCCGAGGATGGGCCCACGACAAATGCACGAATGTCCGCGGATGGAAACAGGGACGGCATAGAGGCAGACACGGACACGAAAACAGGATCAGGCTGATCCTCAGACGTAGAAGCAGGCGTAGGATCAGGTAGAGCCTCAGACGTGGAGGCAGACTCGGATGCAGACACGAACACGGGCAAGGGAAGAGGGTCAGAGGAGCGAGCCGTCGATAGGGCGGGCCTGGAGGTGCCGGTGGGCACAGCCTTTGGGGACCGCCATTGGGATGTTGGCGACGGAGTGACCGTACTGGCCGAGGGTACTGTGCCAACCGTGACAGGAGCCTCCCCCACACTACGGGGTCCGGCACACCAAGGGGCATGAGCAGCACGCAGAGCATGGATGCGGGTGAGGTTGCGGAAGGTGAGATGCTCAAAGAAGAGATCGTCAAGGGACTCCACGATGTGGCGGCGCTCGGGTTCCCAGAACCGCCAGGCCTTGGATCGCGGGGCGACACCGACGAAGGCGCACATGCAGCCCCGCGGAGAGAGTTTGCTCCCCTGCTACTCCGGTGTAAACCACACGCACGCAAGGGAGCCCCAGACATGGGCAAGGCGTAGATCCGCACGACGCCCGTACCACAATTCGTAGGGTGTGCACTGACTGGGGAGGGGGCCGTGGGGAATGCGGTTCTAGACCCACGTCATGTACGCCATGCCTTCGAAGGCAAAGGCCTCAGGCATGGCACTGTCGGCACGCATGGCGCGGAACGCATCCTCCATGGTGCGGTTCCAGCGCTTTAAGACACCGTTCTGTTGGGGGTTGGCGGGAGCGGAGAGGTTGTGGAAGAAACCAAGCTTGGTGAAGGAGCAGGCCATGTCACAGAGGTACTCGCCTCCGCGGTCCGAGCAAAAGGTCTGAAGGCGGTGGGGAGACTGACGCTCGGCCATGACTAGCCATGCGGACCGCGATGGCGGCATCTCTCTTTTGACGGAGGCTGTAGACCCAGTGCATGCGCGTGAAGTCATCAGTCAACGTCAAGACGTAGCAATCGCGATCCTCCTGAAACTCGACAGCGAGCGGACCCATGAGGTCAGAGTGGAAAAGCTCCAAGGGCCGACGAGCCCTAGAGACAGACGCAGGATACGTGGAGCGGTGCATTTTGCCTTCAGCATAGGTTAGGCAGTCGGTCGAAGGCGGCGCCTCGAAGGACGCCGCGTCAAGACCAAGAGCAGGCTGAGTGCGGATCAGCCTTTCGACAGCCCCAAGGTGCACATGACAGAGGCGGCAATATAGAAGACGATGGTGCTCGGGGGATAGAGCACCAGCGATGAAAACTCGGGCAGTGGGACACGGCGGCAAAGGGGGTGCACTCGCAACGGACCCAAATATGTGATACAGATCATCGATGACCGTCCCACTAAGGACGGTCTCCTTGGTGTCACGTACAAAGATGCAAGCATCGGCAGCTGTCTGCGTGACACCTAGGCCCATCTTGGTGCAAGCACGGATAGACAGCAGACTGAGTTCCAAATCAGGGACAAAGAGGACGTCGGAGATGTACACGGGACCTGTGGGCGCGGTGAACTGCACAACCCCAACACCCTGGACAGGGACCTCANAAGGCAGCGCCTCGAAGGACTCCGCATCAAGACCAAGAGCAGGCTGAGTGCGGATCAGCCTTTCGACAGCCCCAAGGTGCACATGACAGGGGCGGCAATATAGGAGACGATGGTGCTCGGGGGATAGAGCACCAGCGATGAAAACTCGGGCAGTGGGAGACGGCGGCAAAGGGGGTGCACTCGCAACGGACCCAAATATGTGATACAGATCATCGATGACCGTCCCACTAAGGACGGTCTCCTTGGTGTCACGTACAAAGATGCAAGCATCGGCAGCTGTCTGCGTGACACCTAGGCCCATCTTGGTGCAAGCACGGATAGACAGCAGACTGAGTTCCAAATCAGGGACAAAGAGGACGTCGGAGATGTACACGGGACCTGTGGGCGCGGTGAACTGCACAACCCCAACACCCTGGACAGGGACCTCATGGCCAGCTGCAGTGCAAACAGAGCGAACAGTGCCAACAGGATGCAAGACGATGAAGGCGTCATCGGTGGCACGCCTACAAGGGGTAACGTGGCACTCGGCGATGGAACAAGGCGCGGTAGCAGGGCGCTCAGCGGGGGACACGAAAAGGCAACCAGAGGAGCGTACATGAGCAGCATGCAGCCAAGGCACATCATCAGGTCCGTCACGCGCACACGGCTGGGCATGGGGACCACCACAGACATCATCACGCAACGACACAGACAGTCCACAGGCAGTAGGACGCCTTGACTCAAACAACTCACTCGCACCTCCCTGAGATGAGCGCAGGGCGAGAAGCTGGTGCAGCTCGGTGATTGTCCAGTCGCGTTCAGTGAGTGCCTGGTTGCGAGGACCCGCGGAGGAACCTGTTGTAGCGGCAGAATCCTCTACGACGGCTGAGGTAGTGGCGGCCGAGCGGGCGGTCGCACCGGACGTCTGGCGCATGCGCGACTCATCCGCCTACTACAGTCCACGGGTGACCTTGGCCCAGTCCAACGGGCGGCCTATCAGGCGAGTGCAGTCCGAATAGCGATGGTTACCCCCGCAGTTGAAGCACACAAGCCGGCGGCCCGTCGTGTTGCCGGAGCCGCTGCTGCCACCGCTGCTGCTGCTGCTGCCATCGCTGCTGCCGCTCCCATTGCTGTTGCTGCGGCTGACACTGCTGGTGTTGGTGCCGCTGCTGGTCGCGCCACTAGAACCACCACCTGACGACTTGCGACCCTTCTTCCCCTGAGCTGGAGCCGCTATTGCTGTAGACGGCGGAGAGGGAGATGAAGTGGCAACTGCAGCTGAAGCGGTGCTGCAGTGAGCGCGGTTCGTAGCGTCCATGCCGGCGACCTCCAGGAAGTGGAGGGTGGCCCGACGCAGCAGGGTCCCGTCGCTTGCCATGTCGTGAAGCAGATTCTGGTTGAAGTTGCTGAAGACGCACGCGTAGTTGGGGTGGATGCCATAGAGGATGATCTGGAGGGCGGAGTACTGCGCAGGGGCATCGTCTCCTAGTTCCTCGTACAGCTGGATTGTCCGGCGCCAGTAGTCAACTGCAAACTCCTGAGCAGTCTGGCATAGGGAGTTAAAGTAGGCGAGGCGCTGGGACGTTAGAGCCAAGGTGGCGCCCTCAAACAGAGTGACAACTAGTGCCCACGCAGCGCAGGGATTAGCTCCTCAGCTGGTCAGCAAATTGCCAAGGAACCCACTAAAGTCCTTGGTGAAGTCCGGGGCGGCCTTCATCTGGCCGGAAGCGGCACGGATTGCCATCTTTGTCTGGACGGGGTCAGGCGCCTGGTATGGAGTGAGCTAGAAGGCAAGGACTCCCTCGCTCATGGCCCACATGCGGAAGTGTGGTTCCCAAGAATTGAAGTCGTTCCCAGTCCGGAAGACGGGAGGGTCCGACAGAAACCTCTTGGGTGGCTTGACCGTTGGCAGAGCGACGGGGGAAGCCACAGGGGGACCGGGCATAGAGGAGGTAGCCCCCTTACCCAGGTGGGCCCGCAGAGCTAGCTCCTCAAAGCTCAGAGGGCGGCGAGATGTGCTTGGGCCAGCGTCGGGACTGGAGCTCGTGGCCTGGAGGGCGGCATTGGCCTCACGCGCCCGGCGGCGCGCCTCCAGGCGGATGAGGCGTGCTTGCAGTATCTCTTCCTTGCCCTCCTTGCCAGAGTCGGAGAGGCTCTCCGCGACCTTATCAGCATTACCGCCATGGGCAAGGTGGTCCTTGCTCGGGTTAGCAGACGGATGCTGCTGCTGCTGCTACTGCTGGGACTGCTACTGCTGAGGCAGTAAGCCCTTGATCAGATCCTGCAGCTCAGCGACCTGCTTCGTCAAAGCATTGCGGCTCTGGACCTACTGGTCAGCCAGCGCGCTCACCTGGCGCGCTAATGTCATCGGGCTCGGCGTGTGCTGCTGCTGTTGCTATTGCGGCTGCTGTTAGTGCCGCTGGTGCTGCTCCTGCTGCTATTGCTGCTGCTGCTACGGCAACTGATGCTGCTGCTATTGATGTTGATACTGCTGCTACAGCAGATGCTGTGGTGACAATGGCGGAGCCCGGCGTTGGTCGCTAACAGAACCGCCATCGACAGCTGTGTCGGTGACGGCACTGGCGGGGGCTTGCTTCGGCATGACGACCGGTTGCTTCCCCCACTTTCTTTCACCACGGAACGATCCCGTGGAACAACGCTGCGGAACGCCGCCACGGAACACTGCCGTGCAACACCACCGCAGAGCGGTGTCACAGAACACCACCGCGGGAGAAATCTGCCGCCGAACACTTCCGCGGAGCACCACCGCGAAATGCCGCCGCGGAATGCCACCGTAGAAAACAGTCGCGGAATGGCTACCGCGGCTGCTCCATGGTGGTTGCGGAACATGGGATGTTGTGAATCCGCGGAATCAACGCAGATCTGCCACGGTACTGTCACCGCAAGGAGGTGCACTCCGGAACGCCGCGTGCCACCGCGGCACCTGTCGGCGTGTTCCGTTGCTGTCGCACAGTTGTCGCATCTGCTGCGGAGACCTCGCCACCGCGGAACACCGCGAATGTTGCACGGAGTGACTTCCGCTATCGCGGAACGGCCGCAGAACATGCGCGGAGTTCTTACGAAAACGGTGGAAATGGTGGTGGGTCCTCCCAGGACCTCCCGTAGAGGCAGTGGGTATTGCTGCTGATGCGACTCCAGGCAACGGCTGCGGTTGCTCACTGCGACTGCGGTCGTTGCGCCTCTGCTACGCAGCTGTGCGAGCACTGGCTCGTTGCTCTGATACCATGTGAGACAGCTTCCTAGCACTATTGTCGCTGGCGTGGCAGTACAAGCGAGCAAGCTAACTCACTAGCACACACAGGTGGAGGTAAGAACAGCAAGGGGTTGGCTAGGGACACAAGTACAAGTGTCAGAAGCTGCAAATGCTGGATTGTACAGAGAGAGATGACAACTGAGGCCTGAGCAGCCTAAATAGTGTCACGACCCTAGTGGATGTGCACACACGCGGCGCACTAGGGCGCTATTTTCTAGAAGGACAAGACAGTGGCAAAAACACAGTTTTGATCATAACTCCTTGTAGACACATCAGAACGACGAGCCGTTTGAACCAGAACGGCCGCATCAACGAGATATATGTCCTGATAGGCTCTACGTCTATGTGCTGTCCCACAGCATGGATCTAAAAAATACGAGAGTCTTCTGGGCGCCCGTCGCCGCCGGCCGCCGGTCTTCTGCCACAGTCGTCAGTCTCAGGGATCTGCAGGTGAATTGAAATGAGCCGAGGGGTCACCGTAAGCCGTGTACGACACACAAAACAACACAGAGGTCACCGTGACTCACACACCAATAGTGCCCCATGACCTGCGGACGCCAGTTACCACATGCAAGCAAGGGTCAGAAGACAACGGCAACATCAGCGCACGAGAATTGCTCATGACCACACAAGAATTGCTCATAGAGATAGGAAGTAGCAAGTGTTGTGATTTTTGACGTTCCTATCGACCTGTATAGTTTACTGTGACCACTCAGCCGTGTCCATACTCGTGGAGATCCCTGATGCAGACCCTGGTGGTACCGGTGCAATATCTGGTGGCGGACTTCCAGCTTGGAGCTAACCGGCAACTGTTGTAGAGCTCTGGACGCTACTCGGGACCCCCTGCAATTTTTCTGCAGCATGCAGGAGTTTATCGACGGAGTGGCCGTGGGCCCGATTTTCATGTTTTTGCATTGTGTGTCCACCGTTTGATGCCGGATGCATGCATGTGACCAGTCGTAGCGTCCAGCTTTTGATCGCGCATGTCTAGGTTCAGACGTCTTAGCGTTCTGACATGTCTGCGCAGAGTTACGGCCAAAGCAATGGTTTTGGGCCGGTTTTAGGACAGATCTTGCAGTGACGCGTGCAAAACCCGCCGTGCGCCGCGGCAAGTGCTTATGCTATGGACCTGTCATTTGTCATCTCTCTCTGCAAATGCTATTGAAGCATTTTGACACTTTGCCTTGTGTCTCCTAGCCAGACCCTTGCCGTTGTGTGCACGACTTGTGACTGGCGTCACCGTCTGACCAGGCACTGACGCCTAGTCAACTGCTGTGTCGCTAGGAAGATTCCACACATATTCTCTTGGTATGAGAGTGGTGAGACAGTTGTCACCAAGCTACGTAGTAGAGATGCAGCAGAGCACTAGTAGTGAGAGTCACCGCTACAGAAGATCCACAGGGACCTATCGACGACAACAGCCAATTGTCGTCGACGTGGCTCACCATCACCATGTGAGATTGCATCAGCAGTAGCCACTAGCGGTAGTAGGCAAAAGCTGCAGTAGACTACAGTCACCACCAGCTGCCGACATTGGCACATACAGCAACAGCAGCATTGAGCAGCAGCAGCTGCAGGGCAGCAGGAGCAGCGGTAGCAACGCGCGGCGGTAGCAGCGCGCGACGGTAGCAGCACAGGAGCAGCACGTGGCGGCAGCAACACAGCAGTAGTCCAGAAGTAGTGGCAGCAGCAGCGGTGGCAGCAGCATAGCAGCAGCGCAGCAGTAGTGGTAGCAGCAGCGGCGGTAGCAGCAGCACAGCAGCAGCAGCGGCAGTAGCGTGGGCGGCGGCAGCAACGTGCAACAGCCGCTGCGCGCTGCAGCAGTAACAACGCGCAGTTGCTACCACAACCATGCACGCAGCCGCCAGGTGGCCGCTCCGCATGCAGCTGCGCGCATGCTGCTGCAGCTGACGCCGCAGCACCAGCAGCAGCTGACGCCGCAGCACTAGCAGCAGCTGAGCGGAAGCTGCTGCGCAGCATCCGCATAGCCTTCGCGCGGCTGCTGCGGAGCGGCCGCCTGCTCGCACAGCAACCGCTAAGATTGAAAAAATAAAGGGGAAGGTGAGCTGAGGTCAGCATTTTTCCTTGCTGATGTCATCATTCATGCTGACGTCAGCAACTTGCTGCTGACATGTGCACTTACCTTAGTGAAATTTTTGGTTGGAGGGTCAAAAGTTGCCAGCGTTTCAACTCCTCCAGAAATACTCACTTCTCTGCAATCTGACCACGTTGACGTCTCGGCCCATAATGAGCGGCGACATGGTTCCGTCCGGTGATAGGGAAAAAAGGGTACACGATCCCTCTTCTTCCTCCTCATGGATCATGAGCCAACGTTCGCAGGCTATTGAGGACCTGCAAAGCCAGCAGGTGGAGATCCGTCGCTTGCAGCGGGAGTAGACTGACGCCATCCGTACACTCACCCAGCTTCTTCGAGGTCATTCCACGACTCCACGACAGACCTCTACGGGAGCGGCTGGGGTCGCACCCTCTACACAACAGTCAGCTCGAGCACCGGAGACAAGGGCTGGAGCCGACCCGCCACCTCTTGATCCTTAGGACGAGGATCCAGACATGCCAGGCATGGAGGGCGACTCCCCCGAGCGCGAGATTGGTGTGCTTCAGGAGCGTCTCCGCCATCTTCAGACGAGCTCTCGGCCCCCACACACCTCTCGTTTTCCCTAGTTTCAATCATCGCCTGACCTCTACCCCAACAACTTCCCTCTTCCCAGCGTCTTTCCCATCCCTCGTCCTTCCCAGCCAGTGGTTTCTCTCCCTACAGAGCGGTAACCCAAGGATTTTGAGACGCCGCCCCCACGGTATGTCAGCGAGGATGGCTGTGACTGTTGGGAGATCTTCTTCTAGGTTTGGGCCACTTGAGAGGGTGTGTGAAACTACTACCACAATCTGTATTAGACTACAGACCAAGCACAGGTGCTGACAGTGGCTAGGGAGATGTGCGGACTTCTTTACGTCATGCCGCGCGGGACAGTCGTCAACTTTCGCTCGTTCCTTGGCGAGGCGGGCACAAACACCGGCGCTGATCCACACGGGGGCTAGGACCTAGCATTATCCCTGCTTGCTGCAGAGACGCACACCACCCGCACCGCGCACATCCGTGCCTTTCACTCCCTTTGTCAGGGGCCTGCCGAGCTTGCAGCCAACTACTAGCAACGCGCCATGCGCATTTACACGCGCCTTCGAACTTCAAGAGGTACACATCTCTTGGCGCTCCGCACGATCATGCTCGGAGTTTGCCTAGAGCACACAGACATCTTCACGAGGTACAACAATACCGTGCTCGAGCCTTTCGGCCTCACTACAGCTTCTTCCCTGGGCGCACTAGCTCTCTCTTCAAGTGACTTCCGCTCGTGAGACAGCCGTGGCTCAATAGGAGACTTCCATTGCTGTAGCAGTCATTGCATCACCACCGACGCCCCTCTTGCTGGCTCCTTCTCCAGCCTGTGTCACATCCTCCTCCTCCCCTTCCACCCCGATTACACGGATTTAGGCACAAGGTGTCGTGGAAGTAGCACAGGGGAAGAAGGGGCGACAAAGGCATGGCTCGGACCAACAATAGTCGCAGCAGCAGCCGTCATCTAGCAGTAGCCGTCATCGGGTAGCAGCAGTGGACGCTCCATTCACTGCTACAATTGTGGAGGCGCCCATCGCTACACTGAGTGCCAGCAACCGCTCGACTGGGCGCAGACTACTCGCGGGCTCCAGGCTGCACACACACTACGTTCCACGTCGAGCAGCACATCCTCCAAGCACGTGGTGACCACGACCGCAACAGTTCCTACTTCACCACAAGTGACCGGCGGCGACCCTGATCCACATGACTGCACCATCGCCGAGCTCCGACACCTTCTGGCGGTTCCCTTTCAGGGAGGTGCGAATGTGTTGTCACAGCCGGGTGGTTCACAGACTGTCTGTTCATCTGTTCTTGTGGCTCGGGATGACTCGTGTGGGGGGGCACAGTCGGCATGTGATGACAATGGGCCTGACTATACGGATTGGATTCATGAGTCTCACCTTTGTGCCCTTCGTCATTCCTCCCCACCTACTACGCAATGTCCGTTTGAAGCCGAGTGTTTCATTTCCCGCTATACAGTGACGTCCTCTAGTCGTGATTCCGGTGGCACTTGGATTATCGATTCCGGTGCCACTCATCACATGACCTGTCGTCGTAGTGATTTCATTGTTCTCGGCCCTGTTGCGTCTGTTCATTCTGTCCGCACAGGCTCTGGTCAGTCCTTGCCAGTCCAAGGTGTTGGGGTCGTATGTTTTGATGGTCCATCTGGCCCCATGTATCTTTCCGATGTGCTGTTTGTGCCTGACCTTGAGCCCAATTTGCTTTCTGTACGTGCTTGCACACTGATGGGACTCTCTGTGGAGCACACTGCAGAGTCTGCGATTGTGACTGCTATTGACACTCGTAGCGTTGTTCTTCGTGCCTCTGTTGTGGATGACCTGTATCGTGTCTCTCGGACCTGTGCTCCTTGCTCCCCCTCCCCTTCCACTCGTGTTTTTGTCACTGGTGTTCTGTCTCCTGAGCACCAGCGATTGCTTTATCGCCGCCTGTGTCATGTAGGCTCCGACACTATATCAAAGCTCATTCGGACACAGCCCGCCCTCGGTCTTGACGCGGCTTCTTTCGAGAAGCTGCCCAAGACCGACTGTCTCTTCTGCGCTCGGGGTAAGATGCATCGTTACACCTACCCTGACTCATGTTCATGCGCATTTCGCCCTCTCAAGTTAGTCCATTCGGACCTTCTTGGTCCCCTTCATGTCGAGTCTCTCAGTCTCTGTCCGATCGGGGTCAATACGTCTTGACCTTGACTGATGACTTCACCCAGATGCGGTGGGTCTACAGCCTGCGCCAGAACAGTGATGCTGCTCTCGCAGTTCGACTCTGGCTAGTGATGGCTGAGCGTCAGTCCCGCCACACGCTGCATACCTTCCGCTCGGATTGTGGTGGCGAGTTTCTTGGCAAGATGGATAGCTTCTTCGCCGAGCACGGGATTTTTCACCAGGTCTTCGCTCCTACTCCTCCTCAGTAGAATGGTGTTTCTACGCGCTAGAACCACACCATGGAGGATGCAGTTTGCGCTATGTGGTCTGAGTGTGGTCTCCCGGAGTCATTTGCTTTTGAAGGCTTTGCCTACATGACTTGGGTGTGGAACCGCCTCCCGCACGGTCTTCTTTGGACCACGTCTTACCGTATGAGCTTTGGTTTGGCCACCGTGCTGACCTGTGCCTCACTCGCGTCTGGGGATCCTTGGCTTCTGTGTGGTATACTGAGGACTAGCATGGGTCCAAGGTCTCACCGCGAGGCTGCTTGTGTGTATTCGTCGGCATCTCCCCGCGGTTGAAGGCATGGCGTTTTTTGGACTTTGCTCGTCATCGCATTGTTGAGTCACGCGACACGCTCTTCTTTGAGTCCCTCACATACCGTGATCTGACTTCGATCACGTTGCTACCCGTCACACATGTTCCTACGTGTGAGGTTTCTCACCGGATGGGGGAGTCTGTGCCTGCAAGCATTGCTCGCCAGGCTGATGTGTCCGTTTGAGCTCCCTCCACTTCTCCGACTCTTGATGACCTAGCGATCATCGCTGTCGGTCCAGAGATCTCTCCAGCACCATCGGCTTCTCCCCCTATCCCCTCGCACCCCACAGGTACCCATGATCCTGTACCTGTGCATACTCTTGTGTCAGTACCTGTGTCCGCCGGCGTTCCTGCCTCCGTGTGTGGACCTGCCTCACCTGCTCCTACTATTACACTAAGCCCCGTGTCTCCCACACCCGCATCTCCTCGCACGACATCACCAGCTCCCTTGCCTTAGCCCTCCCCAGCTACAATTGTGCTCGTTCCTGAGCCTGAGGTGTGCCCCTTGAGCCCGGATTACTCTCGTGAGCCTGGCGGTCGTCTTCGACCATTGGACTCCAGTGCTCAGCGAGTGTCTGGTCCGGCACCCAGGCGCTCCACGCATAGCATTGCGAGTGGTGATCCCGGCATAGAGGCCCTAGGCCTGAGTGTCTGCACTGAGCACATAGAGGTACACCCAGCATGTCCCATAGGGCATGACCTCATCAATCGCGAGTTTCATATTACTTGTGACGCAACAGCTGGTCTTGTGGTCATCAGACCTAGCACTAAGACATGCGCTCTCGCGACGCAAAGTTTTCCCTTTATGGTGCCTCACCTGGGCACACTGAGGGAAGCTCTCTCATCACAGGATGTTGACGCTTGGCATGCTGCCTGCAAGGATGAGCTTCGCGCCATCCGAGAGCACAGAGTTTACGAGCTAGTCGACCTTCCACCTGGGAGGAAGGCTATTTAGGTCAAGTGGGTCTTTCGTAAGAAAGTGAAGCCGGATGGCTCACTGGATCGCCACAAGGCGCGCTTGGTCGTCAAGGGGTACTCTCAGATTGAGGGCATCGATTACACAAAAACCTTTGCCCCTGTCAGCCGCATGACCTCAGCTCGAGCTCTGTTTGGTGTAGTGGCTCAGCATGACAAGGAGTTGCACCAGATGGATATGAACAATGCGTTCCTCCAGGGCTCTCTGGATGAGGAGATTTATGTGGCTCAGCCAACCGGCTTTGAGGACGGTGAAAAGGTTTGGTACTTGCGGAAGTCTTTGTACGGCCTCAAGGAGTCTCCTTGGTGTTGGAACCAGGAGATCACTGTCACCTTGACTTGTGCGGGATATGTACAGAGCGAGACAATTCCCTCTCTCTTCATCTGACGGATGCCTGAGCGATTCACCGCCATCCTGGTCTATGTCAACAACCTTCTGACCGCCTCTCCTTCACTGGAGACCATAAAGGAGGCCAAGGCTATCGTCTAGACTACCTACAGGATGAAGGACCTTGGACGTGCAGCGGTGTTTCTTGGCATGGAGATCGTGCTAGACCGTAGACGTCGTACTCTACAATTGCATTAGGCGCGATATGCACGTGTTGTGGGAGAGCGCTTTAGCGACCTCCTTGGCACAGTGCCCACGGCTTCCACACCTCTCACGCTTGAAGGGCAAGAAGCCCTGAAGGTGGACGATCCCACACAGCTGGGGGGGACAGTTGATGTGACGCTGTACCTCGGTCTCATCGGATCTTTGATGTACTTGGCCACTACCACACGTCCTGACATCGCATTCACCGTCAACCTCCTTGCCCAGTTCTCGCAGGCTCCAGGTGTTAGAGCCCTTCATGCGGCTGTACGTGTGGCCCAGCACGTGGTCTCCACACCGTACCTCGGACTCTGCTTTTGCCGGTAGTGTTCGTTGGTCCTTGACGGCTACATCGACAGCGACTTGGCCTGGAGCCCAGATGGACGCACTTGCACCGGTTACGTGTTCCTGCTCAGTGGGACCGTTGTGTCTTGGTGCAGCGAGAAGTAGGGCTACATTGTACGTACCTCATCAGAGGCAGATTACGTTGCTCTGGGTGTAGGGATTGCTGAGGCGGTATGGCTGCAGTGCCTGTTCCTTGAGCTTGGCCAGTCTGTACCCGCCATTGTGCTTCGTTACGACAACCAGAGTGCTCTTCCCATTGCAGAGAACTCTGGTGTTTCTCATGCTTGCACAAAGCACATTGCGGTTGAGCATCACTTTGTGCGTGATCTGGTGGAGCAAAAAGTGATCTCTGTCATTTGGGTTGGCACTGACATGAAGCGTGCTGACTTCTTAACGAAGGGACTAGCATGCAAAAAGTTCCTGGTGGCCATTTGTTTTGTTGCACTTCGCCCCTTGCCTAAGAGTGGCTCAGTGTGGGGTTTGTCTATGTCTGTGTCACATTTGCTATTGCATTTGTTGTTGTACTCGTCTAAAAAATGCACTTGTATGGACATGCGTACCATCGGGTCATGGGGGAGTGTTGTGACTTGTGACATTCCAGTCGACCTGTATAGTTTACTGTGACCATTCGGCCGTGTCCATTCTCGTGCAGATCCTTGATGCGGACCTTGGTGGTACCGGTGCATCATCCGGTGGTGGACTACCAACTTGGAGCTGAACGACGACTGCTCCAGAGCTTTGGACGCTACCAGAGACCCCCTGCAGGTTTTCTACAGCACGTAGGAGTTTATCGGCGGACTGGCCGTGGGCTCGATTTGCATTTTTTTGCATTGTGTGTCCGCCGTTTGATGCCGGATGCATGCATGTGACCAGTCGTAGCATCCGGCTTTTGATCATGCACGTCTAGGTTTAGATGGCATAGCGTTCTGACATGTCTACGCGGAGCTACGGCCAAAATAGTGGTTTTGGGCTGGTTTTAGGACAGATCTTGCACTACCGCATGCGACACCTGCCGTGTGTCGTGGCAGGTACTTTTGCCATGGACCGGTCATTTTTCATCTCTCTTTGCAAATGGTATTGAAGCATTTTGACACTTTGCCTTGTGTCTCCTAGCCAGACCCTTGTCGTTGTGTGCACAACTTGTGACTGTCGTCACCGCTCTTGCTAAGAACATGCGTGGAAGCTTCATAGCGATATTGCCGCTGACTAGGCGTCAATGCCTGGTCAGACGTTGACGACAGTCACAAGTCGTGCACACAACCGCAAGGGTCTGGCTAGGCGACACAAGGCAAAGTGTCAGAATGCTTCAATAGTATTTGCACAGAGAAATGACAAATGACTGGTCCATGGCATAAGGACGTGTTGCGGTGCATGTCACGTGTCGTATGCGGTAGTGCAAGATCTGTCCTAAAACCGGCCGAAAACCACTGCTTTGGCCGTAACTCAGCATTGACAAGTTAGAACGCTATGCTGTCTGAACCTACACGTGAAAAATCTCAAGCCGGATGCTATGACTGGTCACATGTATGCATTTGGCAACAAACGGTGGACACACAATGCAAAAACATGCAAATCGGACCCACGACGAGTCCACCGATAAGATCATACAAGCTGTAGAAAAACTACAGAAGGTCCTAGACAGCATCCAGGACTCTCCGGCGACCGTCGATCAGCTCGAAGCAGGTAGTACACCACCTGATGAGGCCCCGGTGCCACTGGGTCTGCATCAGGGATCTGCACGAGCATGGACATGGCCGAATGGTCACGGTAAATTGTACAGGTCGAGAGGAACATAAAAAATCACAACACTCCCCCATGATCGGATGGTACGCATGTTCATACACGTGAAGCACTGAAACGAGTGCAAAAACAGTCGTGACACAGATACAGACACACCCCGTACTCAACCACTCTCAGGCAAGGGGCAAAGCCCAACGAAACAAATGGCCACCAAGAACTTCCTGCTCGCTAGTGCCTTTGTCAAGAAGTGAGCACGCTGCATGTCAGTGCTGACCCATATGATGGAGATCACGTGTCGCTCCACCAGATCACGCAAAAAGTGATGCTCAACCGCAATGTGCTCCGTGCGAGCATGAAAGACACCAGAGTTCTCCGCAATGGCAAGAGTACTCTAGGTTGTCACAGCGAAGCACAATGGCGGGCATTGATTGACCCCAGAGCAACAACTCAAGGAACAGGCACTGCAGCCCCACTGCCCAAGCAGGCCCTGCACCCAGAGCAACATACTCTCCCTTCGAAGAGCTACACGCAATGGAGCCATGCCTTCCACTACTTCAAGACATAGCCGTACCACCGAGAAGGAACACCTTACTGACCTAGTCGCTGTCAGTGTAGCCGTTAAGAACCATCGAGCACTGCCGGCAAAAGCAGAGTCCAAGGTACCATACTGCCGCATAAATTCAGACAGTCATTTGCGAAGGACATTTTTTTTGGTTTGTTTCAAACAACTGTGGCCAAATTTTTACACACTGGCTACAAGGCCTCAAGGAATTATGGGTCTCTGAAATTCATAAATGTCTAGAGGATTACAACACACGTGCATGCTAACGACCAAAATCAAGTGATTAGGGCATGTTTTGCTTGCCTTCCCCCCTTTGAGAGCTTCGTGCGAGCATGAATTGAGGCCGCTTATATTCAAAACGTATTTTGGAAGGAATTTCTACACACTGGCTACAAGGAGGGAACCTAATTATGCAACAGTGTCGATCCCAAGGGTAATAAACTTTTATCTGAATTTAGCCGGCAGTAGGGTATGTGAAAATCTCGTACCACAGCACTTGCAGAGCCGTCTGGACAGCTCTAGCTTGTGGAGCCTGCAGAAACTGTGCAAGGAGGTTGACGGCAAAAGCGATGTCCGGTCGTGTGGTAGTGGCCAGGTACATCACAGATCCGATGAGGCGGAGGTACAAGGTCATATCCACTGTCTCGCCTAGCCGTGTGGGATCGTCCACCTTCAGGGCATCGTGCCCATAAGGTGTGAGAGGTGTGGAGGCTGTGGGCACTGCGCCAAGGAGGTCACTGAAGCGCTCACCTACAATGCGTGCGTATTCAGCTTGATGCAACAGAAGTGTTCAGCGTATGCGATCTCGTACGATCTCCATGCCAAGAAACACCGCTACAGGTGCAAGGTCCTTAATCCTATAGGCACTCTAGAGGACCACCTTGGCCTCCTTCACATAGACTAGGATGGCGGTGAACCGCTCATGCGCCCGTTGGATGAAGAGAGAGGGAACCGCCTCGCTTTGTACATATCCCGTACGAGTGAGAGTGCTTGTGATCTCCTGGTTCCAGCACCAAGGAGACTAATTGAGTTGGTTTAAGGACTTGCGCAAGCGCCAGACCTTGTCACCGTCCTCAAAGCCTTGTGGTTGGGCCACGTAAATCTCCTCATGCATAGAGCCATGGAGGAACACATTGTTCACATCCATCTGGTGCAGTTCCTAGGCATGCTGAGCCACCACACCAAACAAATTGCGAGTTGAGGTCATACGACCAATAGGGGCAAAGGTGACAGTGTAATCAACGCCCTTGATCTGAGAGTACCCCTTGACGACCAAGCTAGCCTTGGTCGTCAAGGGGCCATCCGGCTTCACCTTCTTGCGGAAGACCCACTTGACCTGAATCACCTTCCTCCCAGGTGACTAGCTCGTAAAATCCATGCTCTTGGATGGCATGAAGCTCATTCTCATAGGCCATACGCCAAGCATCGGCATCCTATGATGAGAGGGCGTCCCTCAGTGTTCCCGGATCAGGCGCCAACAAGGGAGAGCCTTGAGTGGTGAGTACACATGCCTTAGAAATGGGCCTCGCGACCGCAAGGTCAGCTGCTACATCACAAGCGATACAAAACTCGCGAGTGACCAGATTGTGCCCTATAGGACACATTGGATGTGCCTATGTGTGATCTGTATGGAGACTCAGGCTGAGGGCCTTCATGCCGGGATCGCCACTCGCAACGCTGCTAGTGGAGCGCCTTGGTGCGGGACCTGACACTCGTTGGGCTTCAGAGGCCAATGGTCGAAGACGACCATCGGGCTCATGCGAGTAGCCTGGGCTCAAAACACTGACCGCGGGCTCAGAGACAGGCACGGCTGCATCCGGTGAGGACTAAGACATAGGGGCAGGTGATGTCATGGGAGGAGAGGCTGGTGAACTAATGAGAGACGCAGGACTGGGTGTGGCAGTAGGACCACCCACGGAGACAACAGTACCGGTGGATAGAGGGACATCATCATGGGTGTCTGTGGGGCACGAGGGCATAGGAGAGGAGACAGGCTGGGTGGGAGAGGTCTCTGGGGTGACAGCGATGATCGTCGGGTCATCAAGAGCCAGAGACCGAGAAGTGGAGTGGGCTCAAACGGACATATCAGCTGGATGAGAGGTGTTCATAGGCTCACACTCCCCCATCCGTCAAGAAACCTCACACAAAGGAACATGTGTGATAGACATCAACACAATTGAGGTCAAGTCGCGGTAGGTGAGAGACTCAAAGAAGAGCGCGTCGCGGTACTCAACAATACGACAACGGGTGGGGTCCAAAAATGCCAGGCCTTCGACCGTGGGGAGATGCCGACGAATGCACACAAGCAACCTCGTGGAGAGACCTTGGACCCCTGCTGATCCTCGGTATACAACACAGAAGCCATTGAGCACCAGACACGAGCAAGATGCAGATCGGCACGGTGGCTAAACTAGAGCTCGTACGGTGTAACGTGGTGCAGAAGAGGACCGTGCGGGAGGCGGTTCCAGACCCATGTCATGTAGGCGAATCCTTCAAAGGCAAAGGATTCCGGGAGACCGCACTCAGACTGCATAGCACGAACTGCATCCTCCATGGTGCGATTCCAGTGCTCAGAGACACCATTCTGCTGAGGAGTGGTAGGAGCAGATACGTGGTGAGAAACCCTACGCTCGGCAAAGAAACTGTCCATGTCGCCAAGAAACTTGCCACCGCGGTCCGAGCGGAAGGTATGCGGCGATTGGCAAGACTGACACTCAGTCATCACTAGCGAGAAACAAACCACTAAAGCGGCATCACTCTTCTGGCGGAGGCTGTAGACCCACCGCATCCGGGTGAAGTCATCGGTCAGGGTCAGAATGCATCGGCCTCAATGGGACAAAGAATCAACAGGGAGGGGACCGTGAAGGTCCAAATGGACCAGCTCAAGAGGACGAAGGGCTTGAGAACAGGATTCAGGGTAGGGGCAGCGATGTATCTTACCCTGAGCGTAGAACAAACAATCGGTCTTGGGCGGCTTCTCGAAAGAGGCCGCGTCTAGACCGAGTGCGGGCTGTGTCCTAATGAGTTTCAACACAGCGTCAGAGCCCACATGACACAGACATCGATGTAGTAGGCGCTAGTGCTCAATAGACAAGACACCAATGACAAACACATGAGCAGGAGGGGAAGGGGAGCAAAGAGAAGAAGAGGTATGAGGAACACGGTACAGACATTCCACAAGAGAGACACGAAGAAAAATAGTGCGAGTGTCAAGAGTAGTCACTGCCACGGGGTCTCCATTGTGCTCCACAGAGAGTCCCATCAGAGTACAAGCATGCACAGAGAGCAAGCTGGGCTCAAGGTCAGGCAAAGAAAGCACGTTGGAAGGATACAACGGGCCAAACGGACCATGGAAGCATACAACCCCAACACCCTGAATTGGCAAGGACTGACCAGAGCCTGTGCAAATGGAACGAACAAACGCCATTGGATCGAAGACAACAAAGTCACTACGACGACAGGTCATGTGGTGAGTGGCACCAGAATCGATGATCTAAGTACCACTTGAATCACGACTAGAGGACGTCACTGTGCAATGGGCGATAGAACACTCGGTTGTAGACGGGCGCTCGACAACAGAGAAGGGATAACAATGAAAGGCACATAGGCGAGACTCAAAAATCCAATCTGTACTGTTAGGTCCATCATCATCACATGCCAGCTATGCTCCCCTACACGGGTCATCACGAGATACGAGAACAGACAAACAGAGAGTCTGTGAACCACCCAGCTGTGAAGACACACTCGTACCTCCCTAAGAGTGAAACGCCACGAGCTAATGGAGCTCGGCGATGGTGCGGTCACGAGGGTCTGGGTCTCTGCTGCTCGCCAATGAGGAAGCGGGAACTGCTGCGTTCGTGGTCGCCGCGCGACCAGAGGCTATGCTGCTCGATGCAAACCACAGTGTGCGTGTAGCTTGAAGACCGCAAGTGATCCACGCCAAGTCGAGCGGTTGTTTCCACTCGGTGTAGTGGTGAGCGCCTCCATAGTTGTAGCAGTGAATAGTACATCCACTGCTACCGCCTAATGACTACTACTACTATGACTGCTGCTGGCCCGAGCCATGCTTCTTTTTTCCCTTCTTCTCCTATGTTGCTGCCACCACACCCTACGTTTGTGTCGGGGTAGCCGGGGTGGAAGGGGAAGAGGAGGGCATGCCAGAGGATGGAGAAGGGAACTGTGAGAGAGGTGTCGGTGGTGAAGTGATCACTGGTGTAGCAAGTGAACTCTCTTGATGGGCAACGGTTGCCTCACGGGCAGAAGTCACCTGGAGGAAAAGCTGATACGCCCAAGGAAGAAGCTGAAGGGAGGTGGAGAAGGGCTTGAGCATGGCGTCACTATACCCCAAGAAGATGCGTGCGTGCTCAAGATGGACTCTGATCATGATCGTGAGGAGTGCCCATAGCTGTGTACCTCTTGAGGTCCCAAGGCGCGTGTAGATGCGCATGGTACGCAACCAAAACTTGGCTGCGGGCTCAGCAGGTCCCTGAAGAAGGGAATTGAATGCGCAGATATGAGCCGCGCAGGTGGCGTGCGTCTCTGCAGCAAGCAAGGACAGTGCCAGCTCCCAGCCCCGACGTGGGTGAGCACCCACGCTTGTGCCAGCCTCTCCAAGGAAAGGACAAAAGTCCACAATAGTCTCGCGCGGCATGGCATAAAGGAGTCCGCGCATTGCTTGAGCCGTTGTCAGCATCTGAGCACGTTTTGTAATCTGGTACTGACTGTGTTAGTAGGGCCAAATCCCCTCTCAAGTGGCCTAGACCTGGAAAAGGGTCTCCCAGCAGTCAAAGCCGTTTTTGCTGACATATCATGGGGGCGGTATCTCAAAGTCCTTAGGTTGCCGCTCTGTACGGAGAGCAACCTCAGGCTTGGAAAGATGAGGGATGGAGAAGACACTGGGACGAGGAAGGTCGCCAAGGTAGGGCTCACCCGAGGATTGGATCTCTGAGAACAGGGAACTGGAACGCGTTAGCAGCTGGTGGAGACGCTCGTGAAATAAGCGAATCTCCCTCTTTGGAGTGTCACCCTCCATGCTTGGCATGTCAGGGTCCTCCTCCAAAGGATCAAGAAGTGGTGGGTCTTGTCCTGCTGCTCTTCTTGGTGTGGATGCTGACTGTTGTGTAGAAGGTGTGACACTGTCGACCCCCCTGGAGGTCTGTTGTGGCCGTGGACTGATTGCGAAGAAGGTCAGTGAGCATGCGGATTGCATCGGTCTGCCGCTGCTGTAGTCGTTGTATCTTATCGTGGTGACTCCCAAGGTCCTCTATAGCCTGCGAGCGTGGGCTCAGGAACTCTGAGGAGGAGGGATCAGGTGGTCCTTTGTCCTCGTCACCAGTCGGAGCCATGTCAATGCTCAGTATGGAGCCAAACGTAAAAAATGCGCTGAGCAAGAAGCCGATAGCGTTTCTCGAGGAGTTGAAACGTTAAAAAACGACGTCTTGATCCCAAAATTGCTGACATCAGCACAACTGATGATGATGTCAGCATTTTTACGGTAGCAAAAAAAACTAACATTTTTTATGCTTCCGTATTTTATGCCAGGATTATATATATGTATGTATATATATTATAATTGTTATTATATTTAACAACTTTTTTCGGTGGGAGTCACGCAGACTCCTTGATGAAAAGGGGGAGGGGAACCTTGTCACCCCCTTGCACGGCTGCGCAGCTGCGTGTTGGCCTGAGGGTGAGTGTGCACCCTGGAGGGTCCCTAGCAGTGGCTGTTTCACACCACCAACTGTTTTTGGAGAGACTGAAACTGTGGAGGCAACTGGTTCCAAGGATGGGAAAATCTGGTGAGAGAGTGAGGCAATATTTTTGGCCTCAATTGGATGGGAATTAACACTTGATCAAGGCTCACAAGCAGTGGCATTTTATAGCCACTGATCTAAGCTTTCTAGAACACCAAAGCATGCCAGATTTGGAGCTTCCTAGCAGATTCTATGGCTTCTAGAGTGCTCCTTGGTAGGCTGTCCTTTTCCCACCTAGGAAGGCATCCCTTCCCTCCTCTAGAAGCTTCTGCCCCTTCCTAGATTCCTCTGCTTGCTTCTAGTAGGAGGGAAGGTGTCCAGAAGACCAAGACACCTCTAGATGCCTTGTAGGACAAGTCACCCCTTCTAGAAGGTGTGCCACCTATCTGGACCCTCACCTGGCCTTCTAGAATCTTAAAGAGGAACTCTAGAGGTTGAGCTAGCTTCCTGGCATCTATTTTCCACCTCCCTTGAGGCAGGGCATAATTTCATCTAGTGGGACTTGAACCCGGGCCCCTGCCTCTAGAGGTGGACACCATTAACCACTAAGCCACTAAGGCTTGTCTTTTTGGTGTTCCTTTTTGGAGTCACTCCTGCCATGGTGAGGAGCATCATTCCAACCATCTCCCCCTTGCGCATCACCCATGTCAGTCGTCCATACTCAACCTATAACTGAGGAGACTTTCTCCTCATGGGAGGCGAGCTTGCATTTTATTGCTCCCTCCCACTTTGCCCCATCCTTCTTGTGCAATGCCTCCTTGAGGCTCCTCTTGCGCCAACCCAGTCCAAATGCCCTTGTTGGCATCATATGTTTTTGTCCTTCTTTGCACACGGCTGCTCGTGCGGGGCTCTTGAGGCGGTTGTTGTTGTTGCTGTCCCCTTTTGGCGCCATCCTCTCCTAGCGCCTGATCCCCCTCTCTTGGAGATCTTGGAGACATCGGTCGACTCCCCGCCTCCACGTCCATCTCCGGTGCTTCGGATTCCTCATCCGAAGTGGCCGGAACAAATTGTGCCGTTCGCCCATCCCTCGGGCGATCTTCTCCGACTGGTGCTGCTGCGAGGACGTGACCCTCATTCACGACCTCCGGCGTCTCCCCCTCAAGGAGTGGCATCCACTCCCCCCTCTTGGAGAGACCTGCCTCCTTGTCTGTCCAACGGCTTTTCTCGTCGAACGTGACGTCGCGACTCCGTACAATCTGCTGCCTCCTTGGGTCAAAGAGCCGATACGCCTTGCTTCCGCTCTCATATCCAAGGAAAATACACCGGCGAGTACGCGGGTCCAGCTTGCTCCGTCCCTCACGTGCCTGCACCATTGCATGTGCAACACAACCAAACGTGCGGAGGTGACCCACTGCTGACTTCCTCCCGCTCCACACTTCTTGTGGCGTCTTCCACGCATTGCTCTCCTTGTCCTTTAGCGGCTTGGTCGGCATGAGATTCATGATGTACGCTGCTGTCCTTGCCGCCTCCGCCCAATACCGTTGTGTAAGGCCGGCGTCGCTCAACATGGATCGCACCATGTTAAGGATTGTGCGATTCGCTCTCTCNACGCCATTCTGTTGTGGGGAGTGTGGAGTTGTTTTCTGCCACTCAATCCCCTTGCTCTTCATCCACCCAAGGCACCCCGCATATTCACCGCCGTTGTCACTCCGGAACGCCTTCACCTTCAACTCTGTTTGCCGCTCCACATCAACCACAAACTCTTGCATGCATGCAAGGACCTCACTCTTCCGCTTCATTGGGTAGAGGTAGAGTTTCCGGCTGTGGTCATCGATGAAGGTGAGGAAGTAG
>SZWC01017755.1:0-11328 GCA_023375785.1 Penium margaritaceum | reverse complement strand
GGACAGTTGCGCGCGTAGTGGCCCTCCTTGCCGCAGTTGAAGCACTCCCCCTTCTTGTCACCCTTCTTAGTGCCCTGTTTGGCACCCTTCCACTTGTCGCCTCGGCCTCCACTTTGAGGATGAACTGTGTAAGCTGAAGTTGATGCCGCTGCACTCTCTCGACCTCCACGTCGCATGCACTCATTGCGCACGTACTCAGCAACCTTCGGGTACTTCAGCTCGTCGGAAGGCCAGCCACCAAGGACTGTGATCATGGGACTCCAACTGTCTGGCAAGGCCAGAAGGAGGATCATAGCTTGCAATTGAGAGTCGACCTCCCAACCCGTGGCCACGCACTCCGCTGCGAGGGACTCAATCTGCTGCATGATCTCCATGATGTTGTCGCCTTCATTGGCTCGGAGGGTGACGAGCCGTTTGAAGATGAAGAGCTGATTGGAAAGGATGCTTGACTGGTAGATGGAGCAGAGTTTTGACCATGCGTTTGCGGCCAGGGTGCATCCTTGGATGTGCCCAAGTTGTGGTGGGCATAACGCGGACACAAGGAGCGCCTATGCCACTTTGTTGCGCTTCTTGTATGCCTCCTTCACCTCAGCCGTTGCAGTCTCCGGCGGAGCAATCTCATCACCTTTTACAAGCTCAAGCAGTCCCTTGTCGTCGAGGAAGACTTCAAACTGCCACCTCCACAAGGCAAAGCCTGTCGCATCAAATTTAAGGACAGTGCGGCTGCTCTCTTGCTCGCTAGTTGCCATGTCTTGCTGTTGGGAGCGTGAAATCAAGCTGGCTTTGAACCCCTTAGAGGCGTGGGCCCATAACCCTTTGTTGGCCTGAGGGTGAGTGTGCACCCTGGAGGGTCCCTAGCAGTGGCTGTTTCACACCACCAACTGTTTTTGGAGAGATTGAAACTGTGGAGGCAACTGGTTCCAAGGATGGGAAAATCTGGTGAGAGAGTGAGGCAATAGTTTTGGCCTCAATTGGATGGGAATTAACACTTGATCAAGGCTCAAAAGCAGTGGCATTTTATAGCCACTGATCTAAGCTTTCCAGAACACCAAAGCATGCCAGATTTGGAGCTTCCTAGCAGATTCTATGGCTTCTAGAGTGCTCCTTGGTAGGCTGTCCTTTTCCCACCTAGGAAGGCATCCCTTCCCTCCTCTAGAAGCTTCTGCCCCTTCCTAGATTCCTCTGCTTGCTTCTAGTTGGAGGGAAGGTGTCCAGAAGACCAAGACACCTCGAGATGCCTTATAGGACAAGTCACCCCTTCTAGAAGGTGTGTCACCTTCCTGGACCCTCACCTGGCCTTCTAGAATCTTAAAGAGGAACTCTAGAGGTTGAGCTAGCTTCCTGGCATCTATTTTCCACCTCCCTTGAGGCAGGGCATAATTTCATCTTGTGGGACTTGAACCTGGGCCCCTTCCTCTAGAGGTGGACACCATTAACCACTAAGCCACTAAGGCTTGTCTTTTTGGTGTTCCTTTTTGGAGTCACTCCTGCCATGGTGAGGAGCATCATTCCAACAGTGCGTAGAAACAACGTGGCTACACAACGAAGCTGCGCGGGAGTTCTGTGCAACACTACTGCGGAGCACAGCAGCCGTGGCTGCTACTGCCCAGCATTGCTGCCGCTCTGGCCGGTACTGCTGCAATGCTGCTACTGCTGTCGCCGCACTGTTGCTGCTGCCCGCGGCTACTGCTGCGTGCTGCGGCTGGTGCTGCTCGCTGCAGGTGCTGCTGCTCAATGCTGCTTCCGGTGCGCGCTGGTGCTGCGCGCAACCGCCGGTTCGCGCTGCGAGCTGCTTCCCATTTTTTTTTGGGTGTACAGGCTGGCAGCCAGCTGCAATCCGGTGCTGCTACTGCTGCCACTCGGCTTGGCTACTGGAGCTAGTAAATGCCGCAGCTCACCTGATGAGGTGGTGGGAACTGCGTGATGATGTCGTTGCTGAAAAAGGCTGCAACAAGTCCCAGGATACGGTGGTGGAAGTGACTCTCACTGCTGCTGCCGGTGCTACATCTCTTTGGCGCAACTCAGCGAGAGAGGTCGCGCTGCTCTGATACCATGAGAATATGCATGGAAGCTTCCTAGCGATATTGCCGATGACTAGGCGTTAGTGCCTGGTCGGACGGTGACGACAGTCACAAGTCGTGCACACAACGGCAAGGGTCTGGCTAGGCGACACAAGGCAAAGTGTCAGAATGCTTCAGTAGCATTTGCAGAGAGAAATGACAAATGACAGGTCCATGGCATAAGTACCTGCTGCGGCGCATGGCGGGTGTCACACGCGGCAGTACAAGATCTGTCCTAAAACCGGCCCAAAATCACTGTTTTGGCCGTAACTCAGCGTAGACAAGTCAGAACGCTACGCCGTTAGAACCTACATGTGCATAATCTTAAGTTGGACACTACGACTGGTCACATGCATGCATCCGGCAACAAACGGTGGATACACAATGCAAAAACATGCAAATCGGGCCCACGGCCAGTCCACCGACAAAATCCTACAAACTGTAGAAAAACTGCAGAAGGTCCCAGACAGCATCCAGGACTTTGGGGTGACCATCGATCAGCTCCGAGCAGGTAGTCCACCACCAGACTATGCCTTGGTGCCACCTGGGTTCACATCAGGGATCTACACGAGCATGGACACGTCTGAGTGGTCATAGTAAACTGTTTAGGTTGACACGGATGTCACAAATCACAACACAAACTTGAGCTTTCCGCTGCAGAATGCTTTGCTCTGGAAGTCGGCACACTTGTTGGTTTTTGTCTCACTTGTACTCTTTTGTGTCCTCTCGGCTTGTGTACATCAGTGTACAGATGACTGATAGTGATATGCTACGCTGATAAGGTGTCGTCTGGTGGAGCCAACACATGCTGAGTCCTGCACGCAGTCTGCTGGAGCCTCCTCCCTCCTTCGTGCTCAGCTCCATCGGCAGACCTCCTCACCAGTTGTTTCATCGACAGTCACTGTCGCAGCATATGCTGCCTGCACATGTGCAGCGTCGTGTCTGAGTGCACTGTTGCATTTGTACCGCTACGTCATGCCTAGGGTCAAAGCTTCATGATTTTCGAGTGCAGTTGGTACCATGGATTTGTATAGATGCTACATGGTTTTAGGCAGCCATAACTCCGCACTGCTGTTTTTCTGGCTGATTTTGACCGCACGAATGCATTTGCAACGTGCGTATCATGGTATGGTCCAGTTTTCAGGCAAACCGGATGACGCCCGGGTTTGGGCTGTCGACCGTCTGGCACGGCTCACCGAGAAAACCCTGCCCGCAAGAAAATAGGTCTGTTTTGTGATTGGCTTAGAAACTGAGTAACAAGCTCTACAGAGCTGGGGACAGCTTGAATTTGGAGGGGTCTCCCATTGTTGCTTATTCTTGTTTCTTAATAAGTCACTTCCAGTTTTCAGCTGCTTTGAGGCGCTAACCCTGGCGTGTGCATCTCTGAGTAACAAACCCAGAGCACTCAGACTTAGACTGTAGAGTGGCAGACTGAGGTGATAACAGACTAAACAACGAGCATGGAAGCCTGCACGCTGCATCACGAATGCAACTGCCCCAACCTGCGCTTAGGAATAGGTTCCAGCTTGGTATCAGAACCAGAGCGCAGCAGCAGCAACAGACAACTGGCGTACAGGTTCCTGACTACGCCGTCGGACCCCCATGCACGCCAATGCAGGGAAAATGCTGCCGGATTTCTCTCGGCAGCATTGCCTCGCCTGGTGGCAGCGTGAGATTTTTTCCCACGCCCACTGGGCCAGGGGAAATGCTGCCGGATTTTTTCCGGCAGCACTGACCCCCACGCGTGACGCAAGAAGGTGAGCGACAGGCAGCGTCAGGCACCTGCTGGCATCGACGCACGTGGCGACGTCATCGAGGTGCAGTGATTGGCAGTAGTAGCAAGCAGCAGCAGCAGCCTGCAGGAGCAGTTGCAGCAGCATACAGCAGCAGCAATAGCTTGCAGCAGCAGCAAGTAGTGGTAGTAGCAGCCAATAGCAGCTGTGCGCAGCAGTCCCAGCCGGCAGCAGCAACAGCTCATAGCAGCTCGCACCGAAAGTAGCCCATGGCAGCAAGCAGCAGCAGCAACCAGCAGAAGCAGCTTGCAGTGGTAGCAGTGCGTAGTAGCAGCTAGCAGCAGCAGTAGCAAGTAATAGGAGCAGCCGGTTGTAGCAAAAAATAGGAGCAACGATAGCAGCGAGCAGTAGTAGCAGCCGGCTGTTGCAATTGCAGCAGCGAGCAGCAGCCATCAGCAGCTAGTAGCAGCAGCTAGAGAAGCGGCTAGCAGCAGCAGCAACTACAGCTGCTTGCAGTCCGGTGCTCCTAGCTAGTTGTGAGCTACGAGCAGCGAGCCCGCTGCTCGTTGCTCGTAGGGAGCATTGAGCAGTGAGCACCGAGCTTGCCGCTCACAGCTGGTTGTTTGTAGTGAGCAACGAGCTTGTTGTGACGAACGAAGGAAAAAAAAGGGAAACACAAAGAAATCCCCCACCTTGCAGGCGGCCCTATAACACCTGTAGCGACGACCACAGCCGTTGCAGTAGCCGTGGGAGACATAGCAACACGCAGGAGCTCAGTGGCAATAGTAGCAACAAGAGCAGCTGCTGCTACAACAGCAGCTGCAACAATAGGAGCAGCAATAGCAGCAGCGACTGCAGCAATAGCAGCTGCTGTTGTTGCAATAACAACCGCAACAACAGTGGCAGTAGCAGCAGCAGCAGGAGCATGAGCTGTAGCAGCAGACCAGTAGGAGCAGCAGTAGCAACAGTAGTAGCAGCAGTTGTAGCAGCAGTAGCACCATCATTAGTAGCAATAGCAAATACAACAATAGCAGCAGCAGCTGCTGCAATAAATAGTTGCACCAGCAACAGTAGTAGCAGCAGCATTTGCAGTAACTGATCATCAGCAGAAACATTAGCAGTGGTAGTAGCACAAGTTGCAACAGCAGCAGCAGCTGCCCTGTAGCTGACATAGCAACGGCTCTAGCAACCGTCGCTACTGACGTCAGCCATCCTCAACTGACGTCACCGCTAAAGTCAACAAAAAAAGATCTATAGCAGCAACCATACAGATAACGCAGTATCAGCTGTTAACGCCAGCCAACCTAGGCTGAGGTTACTGTTGACATCAGTAGCACAAATAAGAAGGGGGGGAACAAGGAGGGGAAAAAACATGTCAGAGAACAAAGAGGACTCCTCATCTGTTGGAGGATCTCCCAACAACTGTAGAAATTACAACAGTAGTGGCAGCAGTAGCTGCCGCCGCTACGGAAACACCAGGAACAACAACAACGGTAGCAGCAGCAACAGCAGCAGCAGCAGTAGTAGCAGAAGCAACAGCATCAGCACTAGTGGTGACAGCCGCGATAACAGCAACGATAGGAGCAACAACAGCAGCACTGGCAGCAACAGTAGTAGTAGCAGCAGCAACAACATCAATAGTACCAACATCCCACATGCTCTATTGTAGGTCATGGTGGCGCAACAAATCCACTTGCCACTTTGTGCTAGCAGCTCGGAACACTGACACAACAGCTAGCGACATTACAGCTGCGGATACTGTTGTCGTAGCAACATTCGCAGCAACAACATCAAAAGCCATCGTAGCATTAGCAACAATAGCTGCCACAGCAGCAGCAACAATGTCAGCAAGCACCTTTTGTTCCACCCGGGTACGTGAGCCCTACGATCTCCTACACTACGCAGTACCTAGGGTAGCAGCATACCCAGTGCCAACAGCAAACGGTGACGTCAGTCCTAGGCCCCACAGTGGGGGCCGGCTGTAGGCCAAAGCAATTCAAAACCCCGTTGCAGCTGCTTTAGGCTGGCAACCAGTTCCAGAGCCGGGAGCTCATCTTCCGGATCTAGGCATAGGGCAAGAGCTTGTGGCCCTACTACGTTCTACCCTTTGACTCCACCCAGGCCGACCAGGTATATGATGCTGGTCGCGGCATGCGTGCCCTCATCCCGGTGGCCCCTCCAGCTGCACGTCTCACCCTTGAGCCCTTCCTTGGCGACCTCACCACTGGCACTCTCCCTGACCCGGCAGCGGCATAGCACGTACTCACACACCCTCATAGCATGCGTGCCCTCATCCCGGTAGTCAACTCCTTCCGCATGGGGGAGACCCAGACGGTCACCTCTTACTGGCAGTGTGTAGAGAACATCCTCTACCACCTCAAAGACGCCATAAAACCCCATCTCTCCACGCTTCTAACTTTCAAGCACAACGTCACCGAGCCCTTCTTCGATTTCTTCGTTCATTACTCCCAAGACATCCTCACCGCAATTGTTGCCCATGGTAATCCTCATGCCCTGGGCATAGGAGCTCTTCCTCCGCAACAAAGAGGCTCTTCAGAAGTCACACATCCATCATAGAGAGTCCCTCACCTCTCTTGCGGTTGCCTCTGTGGCCGTTGTCACCCCACAAGTAGCAACGTTTTTGGGCACCACCCCGTTTTGTAAGAAGAAGCGCAAGGGCAAGAAGGGCAAGAGCCCTCAACAGCAATCTAGCGGATCTTGCCGCGCCAGCCTCGTCTGCCCCAACTTTGGCTAGTCAGGACACGGGTGGTACACGTGTTCCCTCTTGACTGACGAGGCTTACATCATTGCCACCATGCCTTACTAGCGTGATTGTCGCCTTGCCACCACTGCCGTGACCATCGCTTCTCCTACTGCACCTGCGCCGCTCGCAACGGCTCCACCGCAGTATCTTTCGTAGCCGTCCGTGCCCGCTCCTCCATCACCGCGCCTCTGGCAGTATCTTCCTCCTCCTTCCTGGACTCCAGCACCATTACACCGTAGTCGGTCTACTCCGTCGGACCCTCCACCCGCGAGGGTCAGCTAGAGCAGTTCATCGCACTTCAGCTTGACCTTCCTCGCCGTCCTCCCTAGTGAAGTGTGAGCTGCGTAGTCACTCTTTCCTCCCTACCCTCCATGACAGAGTCTATGATGTGATTGTGTCCTATGTCTTCATGCACATCATCCTCTGCTATGCCGTTCCCACCTGCTCCTCTTCGTGATGACGTCACCTGGTTGGATGACTGCCAGTCCCGGTTCGCACCTCCGTCCACTGCGTCAGAGTCACTTGCCCATTGCCATGTGACCGTCAGTGACTTGGCTACACCTGTCAAAGACCCGTCAGAGACCTGGATCATCAACTCCGGGGCCACGTATGACATGAAGGCCTTGNACTAGCGTGATTGTCGCCTTGCCACCACTGCCGTGACCATCGCTTCTCCTACTGCACCTGCGCCGCTCGCAACGGCTCCACCGCAGTATCTTTCGTAGCCGTCCGTGCCCGCTCCTCCATCACCGCGCCTCTGGCAGTATCTTCCTCCTCCTTCCTGGACTCCAGCACCATTACACCGTAGTCGGTCTACTCCGTCGGACCCTCCACCCGCGAGGGTCAGCTAGAGCAGTTCATCGCACTTCAGCTTGACCTTCCTCGCCGTCCTCCCTAGTGAAGTGTGAGCTGCGTAGTCACTCTTTCCTCCCTACCCTCCATGACAGAGTCTATGATGTGATTGTGTCCTATGTCTTCATGCACATCATCCTCTGCTATGCCGTTCCCACCTGCTCCTCTTCGTGATGACGTCACCTGGTTGGATGACTGCCAGTCCCGGTTCGCACCTCCGTCCACTGCGTCAGAGTCACTTGCCCATTGCCATGTGACCGTCAGTGACTTGGCTACACCTGTCAAAGACCCGTCAGAGACCTGGATCATCAACTCCGGGGCCACGTATGACATGAAGGCCTTGCGTGAGGCCTTCAGTGTCCTTGGTCTCGTCACCAATGTCACTAATGTTCAGACTAGTTCTGGTCTGGTGTTACCCATTTCGTGGTGTCAGCATCGTTCCGTGGTCTTGCTGGTGATGTTTTCATGAATGATGTCCTCTTCATCCCTAGCCTTGAGCTCAGCCTCCTATCTTTCATCGCCCTTGATTGCATGAGTATGGACGTTCTGCACTCGCGTGGTATAGGCACTGTGTCGTTGCATCCGTCAGGTCGTGTCGTTTTGCATGCCACTGCCCGTGGCAACTTGTGGCACGTACCTCGCCTGTCTGCTTCTACCTCTGTCCCCTCCTCATTGGCCAACACTGGCCATGTGTTTGTCACAAGCACACTGTCTCCGCAGCACACGCATCTCCTGCATCGCCGCATGTGTCACGTCCAGTCTACCGCTGCCGACAGCATGCTTTGCACGTAGCCAGCCACGGGCCTCGACCCAGCTTCCTTTCCTCTTCCGTTTCCCACTGATTGCATTGATTGCACTCAGGGGAAGATGCACCGGTCCACCTACCCCTTCCTTACCTCTCGAGCGACCTCCCCGCTTGAATTTGTCCACTCTGAAGTCATGGGTCCCCTCCTGACAGAGTCGTTCTATAAGCACGATTGTTATTTCTTGGCACGTACGGACGACTACTCTCGCTATCGCTGGGTCTTTTGCCTTCGGCAGAAGAGCAATGTTGCTTCCACCATTTGGGACTGGCTTGTCTGTGCTGAACACGAGTGTGGTTGCTCCCTCTGCCCTTCCGTTCCGATCGTGGAGGTGACTTTCCGGGGGAGACCACACTCTGCCTTACCTCCCGTGGTGTCCACCATGAAACGTCGGTGCCTTACACGCTTGCCCAAAACGACGTCTCCGAAGGCTAGAACCGCACCATGGCCAACGCTATCTGCACCATGCAGGTCGAATCCGTTATCTCTGAGGGCTTCTACTTTGAGGCCATGACCTACATGATATGGGTCTGGAACCGGATTCCCTACGAACCCATTCCCCATCAGTCCACACCATACCAGCAGTGGTGTGGTGAGCGAGCCGACCTACGTCTGGCCCGGGTCTTGGGCTGTGTCACCATCGTGTGGTTGCTTGCCCCACACTAGGGTGGCAAGCTCAAGCCTCGCGGCCGTCCCTGCATCTTCCTTGCCGTCTCATGTTAGTCAAAGGCATAACGTTTTTGGGATCCCACCCGGCACTAGATTGTCGAGTCCCGGGATGCCCTTTTCTTTGATGACCTCTTTCCTCGCGACCTTTTTCACTCCGGCACGTCGATTTTCCTCCCATCAGGTGGGGGAGGGGTGGGTCTGTCCTCCGTCCAGCCGCGTTTGGGTGTTCCATTCCATCGTCTGTGCCTGCTGGTCTGTCAGAGCCGGCTGCCCCGTCCGTGTCCTCCAGCCCCTCAGGGCTGGCTGCCCCATTTGTGCTTGACAACCTCTCAGAGCCGGCTGCCCCATCCGTGTCTGCTAGCCCCTCAGGGTTGGCTACCCCATATGTGTCCGACAGTCCCTCAGAGTTGGCGGCCCCGTCCGTATCGGCCAGCACCTCAGGGCTGGCCATCCCATATGTGTCTGCCATCCCCTCAGAGGCAGTTGTCCCGTCCGGGCCCGCTAGCTCCTCAGGGCCGGTTTTCCCGACCGTGCTGCCAACCCCTCAAGGCCGACTGGCCCGTCCGTGTCCGCCAGCCCCTCAGGGCCGGCTGCCCCGTACGTGTCTGCGAGATCCTCAGAGTCGGTGGCCCCTTCAGTGTCTGTCAGCCCCTCAGGGCCGGCCACCCCATCTGTGTCTGCCATCCCCTTAGAGCCGATTATCCCATCCGGGCCCGCTAGCTCCTCAGGGCCGGCTGCCCGGTCCATGTCTGCCAACCCCTCAGGGCCGGCTGCCCCGTCCGTGTCTGCCAGCCCCTCAGGGCCGGCTGTCCTGTCCGTGTCCGCCAGCCCCTTACGGCTGGCTGCCCCGTCCGTATCGGCGCGCTACACATGCGGTCCGGGTGGGAGCCTTAGCCCCAGACAGACAGTGAGCACTCAAGCCACCTCCTCACGTCCTTTCGCGCCACGACCTTCTGTCATCCCATGAGGTTCCTCACCTCATGTCAGACCCACTTCTACGGTCGTGAGTGGGGACCCCGGCACCAAGTCACTTGGCTTGGCCACACGGTCAGTCATCATTGACCTACATCCAGGTTCAGTTTTGGGCTATGCCTTGCTCCATCAGGAGCACCGGTATGCCGTTGTGGCCATGCTCACGCGGATGCCACCAAGGGCGCGGGACATGCACACCCTCATTTTCCGTCCCACGGAGCAACCAGAGGACCCGGCCACCCTATGTGAGTCTCGAGCATCTCCTGAGGATGCTCACTGGGAGGCTGTATGCGCCGACGAGCGTGCCGCCATTCGGCAACATCATGTCTATGAGTTCGTCGACCTCCTCCCGGGCCGTAAGACCATCAGTGCCAAGTGAGTTTTCAGGCAAAAGTGGAAGCCAGAAGGGTCCCTGGACAAGTACAAGGCCCGTCTTACAGCCAAGGGGTTTGCTCAGGTCCCTAGGATCGATTATGACCAGATCCTTGCCTCGGTCGGTCAATTCTTCACGAGTTGGACATTGTCCAGTCTGGTTGCCGAGCATGGGTGGGAATTGCATCAGATGCATGTGAGCAACGCCTTTCTCCATGGATCACTAGAGGGCAAGGAGCTCTACATGGTGCAGCCTCTAGGCTTTGACGATGGCTCCGCCAATGTCTGGAAGTTGCAGAAGGCCCTCTATGGCTTGAAGCAATCATCACATTGCTGGAACTAGGAGATCATTCGTACGCTTCTCAACGACTGCCCCCTTTGCAACTCTACCGTCCCCACACTATTCATCATTTTACAAGGTCAAACCCTCATCGCTTTACTGGTCTATGTTGACAACCTGCTCATCGCATCGCCACATGTAGCTGCCATCTAGCGGGTCAAAAAACTATTGCATGCTGCCTACCTGATGAAGGACCTTGGGCTAGCACGAGTCTTTCTGGGCATGGATCTTGAGCATGATCCCCTTGTGGGCATCCTACATGTCCATTAGGCCATCTACGTCCAGACCTTGTCCAGACGTTTCGCAAAGGACCTACCCCTCGTGCCAAGAGCATCCTTGATGGTAAGATGATGGTAAGATGATGCTCAGGAGCACAGATCTAGCCGTGGTGGGGGGGCTACTAGAAGTGACCACGTACTTGTGCGTCATCGGGTCACTGATGTTCATGGCGACGATGGCGTATCAAGATAATGCATTCACCGTCAATCTCCTGGCACAGTTCTTTGTGGAGACGTGTCACCTCCACTTTGAGGTCGCGATCCAAGAGCTGCGCTACGTCGTCTTTACCCCACGGCGAGACCTCATGTTCCGTCGACAGCCTTCCGTATTGTGACGATTCAACAATGCATATGATATATATACATATACATATACATATACAATTACATATAAATATACATATACATATACATATACATATACATATACATATACATATACATATACATATACATATACATATACATATACATATACATATACA